>RPOG01000573.1:0-297024 GCA_008086565.1 Thalassoma bifasciatum | reverse complement strand
GTCTCTTTAAATGGAGCTGGCAGTCTGCAGAGGATTTAATTACACTGGATGGTTACAGTAGCTAAAGTGCGTTCACACTAACGAGACAAAAGGCGAAATCAAAGCTAACAGAGCTGCATAATGCATGGTGTTGTTGTAACACGTAGACAAGTCCAATTAGCGCACCTTTTTCTGGGCAATGGTGGGGGGTGGGGTGGGGTGGGGGACAACGTACCTTCCAGACTCCACCATGAGCAGAACTTGGATCTTGTCTTCACCCTCGGTGTGTGTGGAAACAGCTGTGGTAGAGGGGTAAAGGGGACAACAAGTGGTGTGAAATGCAGCTTCGATAAATGACCTTCGCTAACGCAAAGTCGTGTTTTGAGGACTGTTGAGATTTGACATTTACAGTCGCTCGACAACAACAACAAAAAAGCGTGAGCACTTAGACGCCATGAAAACTTGAAAGTCCCTCTATTCATTACCTGTCGCTGAAAGGTCTCCTTCCTCTAAAGTGTTCATTTACCATCACGTCCATCACGGCACATAATGCACTTCACAATATGTCTAGACGTGTCTGGCTTGTCTTTTCAGATGAAAGTGAAGAACCAAAAGACAGGCCGCATCTGTTTATAGCTCAGTGATGGTGTAAAAAAAGGAAGAAAGTGAAACATTTATCTCATCTGTCATCAAGCTTTTCATAAAACTGCTCCAAACGCAACCAAATAAAGCCGTTTTCAAAGCGTGGCATTTACCGAGCAGATTCAAAAGAAATCATTTAAAATGATAGAGCAACAAAACAAAACAAAATCATGAAAAATAAAAAATAAAAAAAAAGGCAAGCTGAGCTGAGGGACTCTAAAGCCCTGTCATAATCTCTTCTGAGGGTTCAAACTGCAGCTTGGATCATGGAAACAATCACACACACACACTCACACACACTCACACACAACAGAGAGTGGGTACAGAAAAGATACCAGGCTCTGCAGCTGAGTCACAAATCTCCCAGCAACAACATCTGGCACTTTCATCACAACATCACTTCAGCTGCTTGTGCTGAAATGTACAACAGGAACTTTCAAACAAAGCAGAAGCCGTACCTCAGTTCAGAAACAAGAGACGGTGTCTTTTGTTGAATGATAGCTAAACTAACTAGCTTCCTTTTTCAGTTTAAATCATGCAGCCTCCTTCTAAAAACCTGCAGCTAGTGCTGATTTACAGAGCTGAAATAAGCTGACAATTCAATTATATGCATTGTCTTGAATGTTTTATCGGCTTCTAACATTTCCCAGGTTTGCTCTCTGCACTGCTTTCATAGTAATAATAACAGTGATAATAAGCTTTAATTGTATAGCACTTTTCAAATTAAAGTTATTGAGTGCTTTACAAGCAGCTGAAA
Organism: Thalassoma bifasciatum; assembly: GCA_008086565.1. Taxonomy (NCBI): domain Eukaryota; kingdom Metazoa; phylum Chordata; class Actinopteri; order Labriformes; family Labridae; genus Thalassoma; species Thalassoma bifasciatum. The sequence goes on along the minus strand of RPOG01000573.1, from coordinate 295,646 downwards.
GAACAAAGTAATTCATTTTCCAATGAAAATAAGGAAGCAAAACAAGAAACATAAAATATAGAATACTAAGACAATAAGGTAAAAATCATAAAAGTATGTTTTAAGAAGATATTTAAAAGAGAGTACTGACTCAGCAGACCTTATTTCTTTCTTGTGTGACTGTCTGAGCTCATCAGGGTTAAGGCTGAGACCATGTTGCATTTTTTAAATGTAATTCAACCACATAACATTACTAGCTTTGTGTCTGTTTTTGTAAAGTAAGTAAAAAAGGCTTCGTTGGCTATCTAAGTAAACTAGCTTAAGTAAGTTTTTTTAAGTTTACTGGCCTATATAAGCTAAGTAACCATGCTTGTTTTGGAAAGCCAACCAAGACAACTAGCTTTAGCGAGCTATGTAAGTATATTAGCTTTCGTAAGCATACTAAGGAAATTAGCTTTGTTAGCTACTTGAGTCTAATAGCTTTGACAAGGTAGCATAGTGTACTACCCAAAGTAAGCTAAGTAACTATACAAGCTTTGGTAAGTCACCTCGCTTAAGTAAACTATATAAGTATACTACCTTTAGTTAGCCAACTCAGCAAACTAGCTATTTAAGTTATTTGAGTAAAATAGCTTTGGTGAGGTAACATGATATGTTAGTTTTGGTAAGCTAAGTTACTACAGTGTCTTTGGTAAGCCAACTTAAGCAAACTTTGCTTTGTAAGCTGTAGGAGCCATAATGTTGTTTTTTTGTCGTGGTGTTTTGGGTCGCTATGGTAACGGCGGAAGTTTGTCACATGGTGTATTCGGGAAAAGCCGGGAACTTATTTAGAGGTGGGTTTTACCTGCAGTCAGGTGAAAAGAGAGGAGAGGGGGTTAGCCGCAATTTTTGTTGACCGCTGACGCTACCGCTGATCGCAAACGCTTACGTTTCTTTGTGCTTCACTTCACTGTTTGCTCGCCGTGCTTCTGATTTGTTTGCATTAAAACATATAAACCTGCAGTCGAGCCTCAATAGCAACAAGACGTGACCAGGAGTCGCTACATAAGCTATGTAAGTACATTAGCTTCGGTAAGGGTGCATGGTATGTTAGCCTTATTACGCTATCTAAGTGAACTAGTGTTATTAAGCTGGCTAAGAATACTATCTTCAGTTTGCTGTTTAAGAGAACTGGCTTTAGTGAGCTACCTAAGTAAACATGGTTTAGCTTCAGTAAGCTAATTAGGTATAGTAGCTTTGTAACCTACTTAAACATAAACAGTTAAGCATACTCCCTCTGGTTGGCTAACTACAGTGAACCAGCTTCAGTAATCTCACCAAGTATTTTATCTTTGGCAACTGAACTACAGTAAGTAAATACGTTTTGGTAGTTTTTTTGGTGTAAATCATAAGAAAACTTAAGAAAGGCTAGTAATTGTCTTATTCACCTTTTTTGTGAAAGGGGGCTAATGTTACGCTAGTTGCATTGCACTGTAACACAAACAGGTTATTAGCTTAATTTTATTCCTTTGAGTCATTTTGAAAAACTATACACAGGCTAACTGTTTAACCTGTTTTACATATTTATGCTAAAGTTGAGTTATTGTCAGTTATTTCCATCATACTCCTTTGTGTAATTAAAAAAAAAAGCATCAAACACTTTGAATACATCTTATAAACTAACTTTAGTGGATCATACGCTAGCAGGAGCTCTTATTGCTATATACAGACATTATTGTATAGATCCTGGCAAGATTTGAAGTAAGAAAACTTTAAAACACTTGAACCTTTTTTTCATTCCTTCAACTGTACGAGGTTATTTTTCTATATCTCGATCTGGATTTTTTACAACCCCCACATTTCTCCCCATGCACTCCACCAAACATCCTAATCTCTGCATCCACTTCTTCACAAACACATTGATTATCTACGGCAACAGGAATCTAATTCAATTGTTGGCAGCAGCTGGAAGACTGGCATGAATATGACATACAACAATCTTATTTTTGGCGAACAAGTGCTTTATTTGTGCCTTTGTTTGCCAACCAAACAGCAAAAACAATTAATCCCCAAAAGTCTCTCTTAACAAATAATTAGCTTTTTTATTTTCCTTGGCAGACTTTCAAGGGCACAGTACTTCATTGTGATCCAAACAACAAGGGAAGAAAGCGGAGAACTTCAGAGTCTGATATTGACTTGAGAGAGGTTTATTAGCTGTGTTATCAGGTAAACGCACAACACTTGTCATTGCTATTTGAACAAACACGCAGCAATCCTCTTTTATCCATCTTACGGCCCAGTGGGATATTTTTTGTTACTTAATTTGTTTGTATGATAAGGAGCTAAATCAGCTTTGTTTTTTTTTCCTCATAATTTGGAGACCCTTTGGAGCCTTTTTAAGTATTTGTTTTCCTTCACCTGAAAAGGGGTGATTCAGAGCTGCAGTGAGAGGATTTTTCTTGTTGTTTTTATGGATTTATAATCCCTGATGCTCATATTTGCAATGAACTAAACTTTGATTAGTGGTTTTCCTGCACTGAATTTATATTTTTGTTTCACATTATGACCAGATAAGATTTGGGTGAAATGTTAAACCTTTCACATTAAAATGATTTTGGCTGTCACTCATCACTGTGCATGTAATAAGTTAAAACAAACAAAACAGTAGACATAACTAGTACAATTTATTTTAGGTATTTTATAATTTCTTAACATGAAACATGTAAAAACATGAAACTATAAAACAAAATAATGGAACAAATCTTTCTGACAAAAAACTTTTCCTCTGATATAAACTTCTTTTTTTGTCTAGCATAGCAGCAAACTATAAAAACCCATTTACACCACTTACAAAAAAAAATAAAAATGGATTTACTGAGATTTTCTTTTTTGCTTATACTTTCGACTTCATTATCTCAAAATCTAGACTTAATTATTTCAAAACTTTAAGCTTTATCTCAAAACTTTAACTTTTTATCACAAAATTTTAACTTGATTATCTTGAAACATTGACTTTTTATATACAATCTTAAACTTTTTACTTTATAAAATTCAATTAGTTTCTCACAATTTTGACCTTTTATTTCAAAATATGGATTCTTTCTCCTCCAAGTCCTGAGTTAAATATCTCAAAATGTTTACTTTTTTAACTCATAATTAGGCTTTTTATCTCAAAATTTTGACCCATTATCTCAAAATTTCTGCTTTTCATTGTAAAATTTTGCAGTTTTAACTCATAATTTGGCTTTTTTTTTTTCAAAATTTTGACCCATTATCTCACAATTTCTACTTTTCATCTCAAAATTTTGACCCATAATATCACAATTTCTACTTTTTATCTCATAATTTTGCTTTTTTTCTCAAAATTCTGACCCATAATCTCATAATTTCTACTTCTCATCTCAAAATTTGACCTGTTATCTCAAAACTTCTTCTTTACATCTCAAAATTTTGCATTTTTAACTCATAATTTGGCTTTTTATCTCAAAATTTTGTCCTGTTATCTCAAAATTTCTACTTTTCATCTCAAAATTTTGCATTTTTTCACTTGTAATTAGGCCTTTTATCTCAAAATTTTGACCCATTCTCTCAAAATTTCTTCTTTTAATCTCAAAGTTTTGCATTTTCTAACTTAAAATTTGGCTTTTTATCCCAAAATTTCTACTTTTCATCTCAAAATTTTGACTCTAAAGTGGCCTTAAAAAATTTCAACAAAGCTGAGTTTTCATATTTATTTTCTTAACTGGTAGAAATAGGCTTCCATAGCAAACAGTTTGTTTTTCAAAGCAGAAAGCAAGAAATGAAAATAATCACACACAAAAAAATCCCAATTGCAATATGGAGAAAATAATCACAATAAGATTATTTTTGCAAACTGTTCAGTCTTAGTTTTAGCACACAATATCCATGTGTTTCTCTGCCTTTTTGAGCAGTAAAAAGTATTTTTGGGGATTGATGACATTTTATGTGTTTAATATTCAGATGTGACAAATGGCTGCAGAGAAAAACATCAATCTGATTTCGGAGTCTACTTTCTAAATGAAAAGTCATCAACAGCTGAAGCCGTCGTTTCATGCTAAGTTTGCCATTCATTCTTCTATTCTGATCACATTACCTCAAAGCAGAGTGCTGAAATTTGACTGGGCTGCTCTGATTCTTATTTTAAACCTCAGATGATTGAGCACAGCGGTTGGATTAACTTTTCCTCTGTATTTAGTCGCTGCCTTGGGAGAAATCCACAGAGAAATTGCACAGAATGAGTTTAATGCTAATGTGCTTATCTTGTTTGAAAACCGTTCATTTCACAGAGTTCGGGGAGGGAAGGCTGATTTGTGCACTCTGACAGGTTAATGATTATCCGACTGTATCTGTCATTTTACATTCATTTGACTGCGGTTCTGGTTATTTGTGCGGCAGACGTCTTGACACGAGACATCACAAAAAGATCAATCCTCTCTCAGGAACACAGCTGAGCCCCCGGGAAGCCGTTTTCAGAGGCAGTGCTCTCGAGTTCTGCGGGGATGGGATTCTTTTATGCTGCTGCTGTTGTTTCCTTATTGCAGTTTAAGTGCTTCTCAGCCTACACAAATTCAAACTGACTAAATGACATATCAGCACAATATCAAAGCAATATGGTAAAGAAAATAAATGTCAGAAAATGGGTGGAAAATAGTCTTGGAAATCCTTCAGATATAAAGAGATATATACAGTTGTGCCTAAAAGTTTACACCCCCTCCAGCAGAATTTTCTGATGTTTTTGTCCTTTTCTCAAAAAATATGAATGATAACACAAAAACCTTTCTGTCACTCATGGTTAGAGGTTGGGTGAAGACATTAATTAACAAACAACTGTGTTTACTCTTTTTAAATCATAATGAGAACAGAAACTTAAAAAATGACCCTGTTCATTTTTTATACACAAACACTGATTACAAGCAAATAGATCACAGGTGAGTATGGTTACCTTTAGTGGACATTCAAACACATTTGAGTTAACTTTTGTGCATTTATCAGGACAAAACCACCAGAGTTGTGTAAACTTCTTAACAGGGTCATTTTTGAAGTTTCTGTTGTCATTATGATTTAAAAAGAGTATTTTTTTCTATAAATGTCTTCACCAAACCACTAACCATGAGTGATAGAAAGGATTTTGTGTTATCATTCATATTTTTTGAGAAAAGGCCAAAAAAAAAAAAAATTCTGCTGGGGGGGTGTAAACTTTCAGGCACAACTATACTAGAATTTTTGGATGTCTTTAATAAAATCAAGTACTTCAACCTGTGGTTCTTCTCCCAAAATGACTAATTTGGGTTTTTTTCAAGGAATATGAGTCACAACTTTAAAAAAAAAAAAAACACATACCAGACCAAAACACCCGCACTGCTGGCACTGAAATCATTCAAACTGCTTCTTCTTTTAGACTAAATATTCCAAATACAGAAGTGTTATTAATATCAAAGAAGAGGAAAATGTGTTTCAAGACCTTGAACATACAAGTGATGCGTTACAACCTTTGCAAAGTGATATGTGGCTTTGAAAGTGAAAGAAAGGTTAAAGTGACAGCTGATGAAGTCATCACGAAAACACTTTTTGGACACTTTCATCTTCACTAATCGTGTCATTTGATTTCAGCAGCAAGAAAATATCAACAAAGTTCACAAAATTTCAATTTTATGGCAGGGATGGTGAGCCATTTAACCCTGGTCACTACAGTGGACATCTATTTAAAATTTATTTACTCCTAAATTCAAAGGTTCATGTGGTGGAAATTCAAATTAGCCTGTGTCAGGATATTTTTATTCTTCTTAGGGCCTGAAAAACATATATACATTTTTTTAAAAGTTACAAACAAACATTTGAGGGTGAAAATGCTTATAATCTATAAATTATTTAGTGTTAAAATGGATGAAAGAGAGTTAGAAAAAAGATTATTCATGAAATTACCAAAAAAAAAAAGAAGAAAAGAAGAGAAGTCAAACAAAAAAAGTCACATTAACATTAAGTTCACACTTTTTTATATTGAATGCCCAATTAAAAATATTTGAAAAAAAAGGGAAACTTTTTTTATGCTTTAAGACAAAAAAAACACTCAAGGGAAAAATCCTGACACTGACTTTCAAATTCATGCACCAGAGAGTTAAGAAATGCATTCCCTCCCTATCATCTGTACATATTGGAGGAATAATATTGGGGAAAAAAAATGAACAAAAGTCAAGAACTTTTCACTTACAGTAAAATATCACCATAACTGAAAGCCCGAGGTCAAAAAAGTCTTAAAAAGACGGCATAAAACTTGCATTTACCCCCGATGTAGTTTTTTATAGCAGTTTGTTGGAAGCATGTCGAGATTTTAATTGAAAAAAAGTGCATTTATTAAACCCCTCTTTGCTGCATGAAGCACCTTTCATGTGTTTGGTGTCACTGCAGAGGAAATAACAGTTAATCCCGTGTCACACACTGTGATTCCTAAAGGGATCCTCTCAGTGCTCCTGAACCTTCAATCCCCTGACAAAAAAAATAGTCCCCCCCCCGGCACTTGCGACTCCCTGGCTGTGACAAATAGGGTTTGGGGAAAGCGGGGAATAAAAATCAGCACCACTGTGGTTCGTATCCCCGCCCAAGGTGAGGGGACGTGGCGGCGCACAAAAAAAAAAAAAAAAAAATCCACTGATTCTCCACTCCTTCTGTTCGCACATCACACCACTGAAATCAATCAATCTGCCAAAGTATGTGTGAACAGACTGTCCTTTATGTAACTCCTGTTTGCCAGTTATGTGGACATGTTGGCAAAATTCATGTTTGTGGGCAGCGGAACGAATGCCACCATGACACCGACATGCTGTGAATATTTGTGATTATTATGATGCAGAAAGTAAACAAGACTTTTTATCCAGATTTTTCAAGCTCAGAGAAATGGCCTCTGGTTTGATGATGCATTATATAACGCTGACCTTTCCTGCCCTCATTTTTACAGAACATCTTCTATGGCATCTTCTCACTTTCCTCCAATCCCCTAAAAGGACGATCTTTAGACTGAGCGAGCCGATTAAAGTCGAGATCCAACAGTGAAGTGTAATGGTGTGAAAACGGAAATGTCTTCCAACATTGCCTGCTTGCTTGTATCCACTGACATCTGTACGCAGTCATAAAGCGAAGAAGTGGGTAGGTGTGATGGAAAAGTAGGTTTTTGGAAATCAGACAGTAGAACAAATGGAGAAAAAAAAGTAATATGAGTGCCAGAAATGACAGAAAATATATCTGAGAAATGTTTAAATGAACCTGGTTATCATTTACTAACATTGCTGCCAAGTTAGAAAAATTCACGTCATCCTTGAATTCAAAGAACAAGACAAATTCCCCAAAACAAAAAAAAATAGTTTTGGATCATATATGCATCATATTGTACCATGATATATTATATCTTGCTGAATCTTAATGTATTGCTTCATACTGGAACAAAACATGATGATTATTGCTGCATCATGTTCTGATCCCATCTTGAATGACAACATACATATTATATTGTATGGTAATATAGCATCATAATGTATCATATCTCAATACATAATTTTGTTGCACATACTATATCACATCATACCAATTAAATCACCTTCTATCATAATAATAAGTGATATAACACATGGTATCGGATTGTACCACATCTATATTATATAATCGTATACTGCCTTTGCTTTAGAACATGTGTAAGTATTTAATTTGTAACAACTGCTTTTATTATTTCCCTGATCAAAAGTTGACATACCCTTGTGATTTTGGCCTTAACTAAGACAAGTAGACCAACAAAAATTTCAGCCACAACTGCCAGGAAAATTATAACGGATGAAAGGGACAACCAACAAATAACTTCAGCTGAAATACAGGATTCTCTGAATTTTTTGTTTTTCAAGATGCGTAATAGGAGGCACTTGAGAAAAAATGGGCCGTATGGTCAAGTCAACACAGGAAAGCCATTTCTACACAAAGCATCTTGCTCACAATAAACCAAACAGCACAGAGACAAGCATCAAAACTTCTGGAACATAGTCATTTGGAGTGATGAGACCAAAATCAAACTTTTTCGCCACAACCATAAATGTTACATTTTGAGAGGAGTCAACAAAGCTTATAATGAAAGTTACACCATTCCTACTGTGAAACACAGAGATGGATCACTGATGTTTTGGGGATGTGTGAGCTACAAAGGCTCAGCAAAATTGGTCAAAATTGATGGAAGGATAAACGCATGATGATGGTCCAAAACACAAGGCCTAGTCGACCTGCCATTGGCTACAACAGAATGACATAAAGGATCTGGAGTGGCCATCTCAGTCGCCTGACCTCAATGTCATTGGGCCACAACTGCTTTTATTATTTCTGTAATGTTATAATACACTGTGCTTTTTTTCCCCTTTCTTTTCTTCTTTCCCTCACTACTTAAATTATTTTATTATTTTAAATGCCTCCTGTGGATAAGTATTGCAAATTAGCACCTGTGCTTAGATACTCGAACAATGCATCTGGTTTGTCCGATGTTATTGTGATGTCCACATCAAATAAACAATAAAATAAATGACTTATCAAGTACTGTTAGTACTTAGTGTTTTCATATTTTTACCATTTTTGCAATACTGTCTTCCATGTACTTATTATTTATTTAGGCTTAAAAAACTGGAACCTTGTGCTAATTTTGTACCAATAGCATGAAAATATGAGCTGACATGACCACAAAGTTCCTTGAATCCTTAAAAAGGAACCTTGTAAACATGTAGCGCTGAACGAGCTGCTGTTGCTAGCTCACAGATTACGTCATGTCTGTCAGAGAGTTCACCTAAGAGCTTGAAGAAAGCCTCAAATGCCTCATGTTACACGTAGAGCTGCCACAATAGAAAATCTATTTCTCTGTACAAAAAAAAAGAAAGAAAGAAAAAACAGTGAAGTGGAGCTGGGTGCTTTTTAGTGCAGGAACAAACTTGAATCAGAATCCTGCGTCAAGCAGCCAAGAATAACTGCTGTCACGAAATGTCACGGCGGAGAGAAGTGACGCAAAAGGAGCATTTTTTAAAACTGCTTCTAAGAGCCTGACAGGAGAGTCTGAGGGTTTGTGTGTGTGATCAACAGAGGGAAAAATTAGCAAGAGGTTATGCAGATAAAGAAGTAGGGTATTTTGTTTGTACAAGATTTGGACAAAATAAGACTTTGAGGATAAGGGATGAAGTCTTCAAAACAGTAAATTTTAAATATTAAGCTTTTAAGATTTAATTGGATTTGACCTGTTGCAAACTTTCTTGACCTTTCAGGAAAGGGAGCGATTGCAGGAAAAATTGAGGAGGCGATTATATCAGCGCTTTCGAGTTTTTTTAACCCGAACCTCCAATTTAACTCCTCTGCCTAATTATCTTGTTGGAGAAAAAAAAAAACAAGGTAAGAAACCGAAAGTAAAAGAGAAAGAGTTCTCACTGAGCTCCTGCAGCTGTTTGAGTTGAAGGACTTCCTCCTCTCCCTCCTCGTCTCCCGAGCTGAAGTGCAGCGTTGAGCCTTCCAGCATAAACCAGCCCGTCCTCCAGTGGTACAGGTCGTGGCCCTCTTTGTAGTGCAGCCTGCCAATCAGCTCGCTGTCTCTCTGCACCAGTCCCTCGACTTTACACGGAACGAAACACTGCCGAGTCACAGGGATAAAGATTTTCACATTTAACAGTGTGAAACTTTTTGGACTGCTCAACACAACAGGTGCAGCCTTGTTCATGTAAGGATAAAACATATTCCTCCTCTCAGGAGGCGCCGTCTGGCCATTGTTTTTGTGATTCATATTGAAGCACGGAGGAGTGGAAGGCCTATGGTACAGATGGAGAAGCATATGCAGCTATACTTCCCACTATTCATGACTGAGAGTGTTTGGATGAAAGGAACAAAAGACGGAAGAGTGGACATACAGTTGAGCTCAAAAGATTACATACCCTGGCAGAATTATGATATTTGACCTTTTCTCAGAGAATATGAATAACAACACAAAAACTTTTCTGTCTTATGGTTCGTGGTTGGATGAAGACATTTATTTAAAAAAAAGGTTACTCATTTCAAACTATAATGACAATAAAAACTTTCAAAATGACCCTGATAAAAGTTTACATACCCTGGTGATTTCGGCTTTAAATAAAACAAATAGACCAACAAAAAATTCAGCCATAACTGCCAGGAAAATTGTCCCGGATGCAAAGAAAAACCACAAATAACTTCAGCTGAAATACAAGACCCTCTGAAAGAAAATTTTTTCAAGATGCGTAATTGGAGGCACTTGAGAAAAAATCGGCTGCATGGCTAAGTCAACACAAGAAAGCCATTTCTGCACAAAGTATCTCACTTACAATAAACCAAACAGCAAAGAGACAAGCATCAAAACTTCTGGAACAAAGTCATCTAGAGTGATGAGACCAAAATTGAACTTTTTGGCCACAACCATGCATGTTACATTTGGAGAGGAGTCAACAAAGCCTTTGATGAAAGTTACACCATTCCTACTGTGAAACACAGAGATGGATCTGATGTTTTGGGGATGTGTGAGCTACAAAGACTCAGGAGAATTGGTTTAAACTGATGAAGGGATAAATGCATGATGATGGTCCAAAACTCAAGGCCAAGTCAACCTGCCACTGGCTACAACAGAATGAAATCAAGGTTCTGGAGTGGCCATCTCAGTCTCCTGACCTCAATATCATTGAGCCACTCTGGGTACATCTCAAACCTCCAGTTCATGCAAGGCAGCTCAAGAATTTACTTGAACTGGGAGCTTTTTGTCAAAAAGAATGAGCAGTTTTACCATCTGAGAAAATAAAGACCCCAAAAATTTCAAACTGTTATTGATGTTAAAGGGAGAAATAAAAGGTACTGAAAGCTGGGGTATGTAAACTTTTGATTAGGGTCATTTTGGAAGTTTCTGTTTTCATTGTGATTTAAAAAGAGCTTTTTCTTTTTTCTTTTTTTTCTTTTTTTTTAAGCAAATGTCTTCGCCCAACCACTAACTATGAGTGACAGAAAGGTCTTTGTGTTATCATTCATATTCTCTGAGGAGAGGCCAAAAAGATCAGAATTCTGCCGGGGTATGTAAACTTTTGAGCACAACTGTAAGTGTGTTGGGTGATATCACAAATTTGGGGCAAATTTTGGAACTGACAGTTACTTTTGAGCCAAACTTGAAAACATGGCAATGAAAACGTTATTTTGAGTGTGTCACCTTCGTGAGCGCCTGGATCCAGTCATGCTGCGTTTCCTGTGTCTCCACTCCGACAGTCAGCGCTCGCTCGGTCAGCAGGTACAGCTCCACCGTAAACACGGCCCTTCAGAGACACACACAGCTCCATGTTAGAGACTTGGGATGGAAAATGTCCTCACAAACACTTGGAATGGATAAAAGCTGGAATTTGATGTAACTTGAAAAAGAGAAATATACTGAGAATATATTTTCCTTTGATATAATACAATGCAATATGAATACAATGCAGTAGAGCACTGTTTACAATGTGATTTTCAATGATGATTGATGATGAACTTTTTCTCTTTGTTGAAGACTTCAGTTACACAAACATTCGGCTTCCTCTGTTGTTCCTTTTTGGGGATTAACCAAAAGTGGGCAGAGCTAATTAACTGACATGGCCTTGATGTGAAGGACTTGATGCAGTAAAAAGCATTGGGAGTGAGTGACAAATCTGATTCAAGAGCAACTTTTAACCAAAAGGATCAGATACCTCTGTGTTTGTTTCTGTTTCAGATCCAAAAAGAAAAAAGCCAAAAAAAACAACAACAACAACAAAAAAAAGGTAAACCGTGGCAGTATTTAACTCCCAATCTTTTCAAAAATAACTTGCAAAAGCTTTGATGTTTTGTCATTTCAATTTTCATATTTTTCCTGTCCATGTGCTTTTATTAAATGTCTGAGTCAGGACACTTAGCCTCCTGGGTACATGGATGCACACCACATGTTTAATCCTCACTCATGCACTTCTCAATCCGCTCACATGCAGGTAGAACCTGTGCTGTCAGAGCAAAAAAGGCAGCTATTAATCTTTGTTTCTCCTTCTCCCTCTTGTCTTTGCCGGCTCTTCCTCTCTCGCGCTCAGAGCAGCCACAGAGGTTAGAGTATCACTTTCTTAATGGTTTGAACACACTGCCAATTTCAGCAAGAGAGCCTCTAAATGCTACAGCGATGGGTGTTTAAGGCGGCACGTCACGAGGGGGGGGGTCACGGCAGCACTGAGTCGCTCTCCTCTCACGCGTGTCGAGGGAACAGGCAAGACATGGGTGTTTGCGTGACCTCCCATGATCCTGCATCCCCCCTCCCTCCCTCCCTCGCTTTCCCTCAATTCTTCACTCCCAGAGGCAGGTGAGCAGGTGCTTGTTAGAGGGGGGTCCCAGAGGGAGAGCGTGTGAGGGAGGGAAGGATGCGGTGATGCGCCGGGCAAATGGTATCGTGAAGAGAAGGATGAAGGGAGAAGAGAGAGGTAGAGGAGATGAGCGCTACATCATGGCTCCCAGAGGGAGGGAGTGGCACTGGAGTGAAAAAAGAATTGACTCAAATAAAAACAGAGGAACCCAAGATAACAGAGTGACTATCATCATAACATGTGACATTCATGCACTGAATGTGTCAGCATTTCAAGAGGTTATTGTCCCTCAGGCAGGGGCATCTCTACCAGGGGGGTAGAGGGTGGCAGCTGCCCCCCTAAAACAAAGCCTTGCCATCCCAGTTAAAAGATTTAACTCAAAGAAAAGTATATAATAATAAATATTAGAATAATAAACCATCTTTCAAAAATGGAAGAACTATAAAGATCCAAAAGAGTTGTAAGGCTGAATACAAGATGATAAAAATTCAATGACTGATCATGAGATAAAAAAATTATGAGAAAAAGTTGAAATTTTGAGCTAAAAAATAGAAAATCAAATTTTGAGTTTTAAAGTCAAAATTTTGGGATAAAAAGTCAAAGTTGAAATGTTGCCTTTTAAACTCAAATTTTCCTCTTTATATGTGTAAAAGAGGACAAATCCCAACAAAGCCATTGACATTTAACTGGCAAAAATTGACTTCAGTGCAGTATTTACTTTGCTATTATACAAATTTTCCACTTCAAATTTAGAGGGGGTATCAAAAATCAGCGTAAGGGTTATGAAGCTACTCCTTCCTCTTTTTTGGGGTTTTCAGAGTATGGCCCCCCTAGTATTTTACCCTATTAAAATTTGTTTTTTTAAAAAAAAGAGATTTAACAAGAAGTTTCCTAAACACATGACATCCTGCAACTGCCCTGTTTTTATGGTGCAATTAGTTAACTGGGAAATTTTTTTGCAGTCCTGCATGCGGCGAACACTTTGCTCAAAAGATTCCATAAAGATAGGTTATGACTAATGGTAAGGACTGGATATGTATAAAGGCCCAGCTCACTATGCATAACCCCTGCCACTAATACAGAGTGACAAATGAGGAAAGGACTCAAGTCAGAAAGTTTGCAGTGGAAAAAAGTAGTGACAGTAACAGTTTAGCAAAGACAAATGGACGAACAGTATTAGTGCCACTAACACGCAATTTGACATGGCTTTCACAAGGAAGTTAGAGTAGATTCAAAGCTATTAAGCCTCTGAATAAAGAAGAACAACAATATATAAAAGTAATTGATTGGATATTAAGGATGCTTGTAAAAATACGAGCTATAAAAAACCCAAACGCTTATGATTGTTCTGTTCGGAAATTGGCTTGTTAAGAAAAGTCGTTTAAGATAAGTGTTGTATTGAATCCTCCCGACGTTAAAATCCTGCAGAGTTTCAAAAAATGGTTCTGTTTACATGAGGTGCTCAGCTCGAACAATGCCAGATTTTTTGGGCAGCTTTGTAGGCCGGCAAGGATTCAACATTGATCTGATGTTAATTTTGAATTTAATCGTACCAGGCAAGCTTCTGCGCTCATTTCAAGGTGCTGCACTGGAGGAGCTTTCTGTTTTTGTGTGGAATATGACAGAGCTCACAAACCCACGTGGAGGATTTCCTTTCACTTCCAACACGCAAAGATATATCTATATGAATTTCTAGTCTTTTATTTCTCTCAAAGTCTTTTGTGTGCTTAGAGAGCGACTTAATTCCCCATCCATCATATAAATATATATATATAACCCGTCGCAGTTGCAAACTTAGCAACTGAGCCTTGCAAAGAGTCTTAAAAACTGTATTTTGACGTGTGTAAGTAAGAGGAGAAGATGGAGAGGAAGAGGTTTAAGTGGAAGAGAAAGAAGCACAAAAAAGAGGGAGAAAGGTTTGTTCCTGAGGTTTTTGAGTTGAACTTGAAGGTCAGAACTGACTTAGAAATGTCTCGTAGAAAAAAGCGAACGACTCAAAAAAAAAAAAAAAAAAAAGTCCCTGGAAATCGTCAACTTATCACCCGCCAACATGCTGCCTTTGGCTTAATGCCTTCAGAGCGAGGATTGTAATATCCATACCACTTCAGCAGACGTGTGTGTCGGGGGTTCGGGCTATAATTCATGGTGTCCTCTTCCACGGTAAAATTACCCAAAATGTCGCGTTTAATGGGAGTGACACCAACGGCCTCTTATAGCACAGTGATAGGCTGCAGATGGAAGAGCGTCATCTGCATATATGTTAATATTCATGAGCGCCAGACAGTCAAGAGGTGAGGCGTCCCAGCTCGTCTGGTAGGGAGGCATGCTGGGAAAAGCTGGGGAGTGACAGGGGGAGGGTGTTTAACTTTGTGGAACGTGCAGTCATTATGACTTTAAGTGACAGAGAAATGGCGGTAACACACCCGAGGGCAAAGTCGTGACCTGTACCTTAGATTTATACGGGGATCGAGATTCGGCGGCTGTCGTTTTTGTTATTACCAATGTAACCCGTTATGACTATCTGTGTGTGCCCACATCATTAAAAGGTTCGTACTTTGAGCCGGCCAGATGTGTTTCTAATGGCTGTATAAATAACATTTACAAATAAAAGCATTGTTCCCTCTTCATAACATCTGCTGCTGTCATTAAGGGCCTGGCTTATGCTTTAATCATACGCCATTATCAGACTTCTCATTCAGCACACACACACTGAATATAACACACACACATTCACACATTCACACACACACATCCCAGACATGAACGCACAAACCCAGCGGGAGTGTTAAAAGGGCGAACAAAAAAGGATTGCCACATCTGTTTCTTCTGTCTTTCCAGAAGAAATAAAGAAAAAGTTTCTTCATCGGAGCAACTTTCTTTTTAAACTGAATCATAATCATGAGAGAGAGAGAGAGAGAGAGAGAGAGCGGGGCTGAGGGAAGTGATGGAGGGAGGGCAGTTACAGCTGCGGCGTTCGCTTGCGTCTTCGCCAAAGTAAACAGGAAATATAGCGCTCGTAAAGCCCTGATGGGTCCTGTTAAATTGAATAATGCTGCAGCAAAGATTATGCTAATGAGACATGTGTAGAGGGAGAGAAAGTATGCAGATGCCTGTGTTTACACATGTGTGTCTGTAATATGTCTCTGTGTATAACAAGGGCAGTAAATTGTGATTCAGGCAAATAAATGGGGATAAATCATTTATGAAGCTCTTTGAGTGTTTATGGCGTTTGTGTCCTTAAAAGAGGTGGAACGAGCATAAATTTTAGTTTATAGGACAAGATGCAAACGAGGTATTTTAGATGGGTGTGATTGTAAAAGTGTATTTGTTCCTGAGTGGGGTGCGCAAGTTGGGAACAAATGTTTATGTAAGGGGTTAATGACGGCCGTACGACCTTTGAAGTATATTTAAATCACCACTTCAACAGGATTTGGATTCCTTGTTGGTGTTATTAACCAGTATTGGAACAATTTGTATTAGTTTTCAACAGATTCTGAAGACATAGTGTGTGCAAGTGTGTGCATTCATACCCAGCTCCTGTCATCGTCTCTGTGTTGCTAATAGCCAGGCTAACGGCCTCAGTGACGTCCACTCTGCCAATAGCAGTCGGGCTGCGTTCGCTCTCGTAGTAACTCAGGTAACCGCCCTCCAGGGTGCACCAGCGACGGGTCATATCTGAAATGTGCATGGACAAAATATTCAAATAATATGAAATATAAAATAAAACATTAAAGAGGGGGCATTATGCTTTCCTGTATTTCAGCGGGGCCTCAAACACTATGGTTGGCCCATAGCTCTGCCCATGACAGGCCTCGAGAGACCTGGCCAATCAGAGGGAAAGTTGGTCTGTGGAGTGGGAAGCCTTAAAGAAACAGCAGCTTAAAATGAAGCGTTCCAGATTGAGGCTGAAATAAGGGTTTTTCTAAAACACCAGTGTGAGAAAAATTTGTTTATTTTGAGCTGCAAATCGTGAAAAGCTACTGCATGGATATAGAGGAACAACATAATGTCCTCCCCCAAAAAGCACAATACCCCCTCTTTAAAGGCTTAGAGATCATCCCCAAACATACAAACTAAGTGGGATACACATATGATAATCTAATTTCAACCTGATTTTTGAACTTCCAAGAAAAGTTAGCAAAAGTTACAAAAGTTTTGGCAGGTCAAAGAAATATCTTGCCCGCAAACGTTACAATAAGCTAAACATGTACGCCTTCCTTAATATACATTATAGCTAACAGATGTTTGAGGAACATTGAATATGTTGTTGTTATATTTTTTACAACAATAACGATCAACAATTGATTGGTTTTTACCACTTTTTAGGTTTTGTTCCTGTTGAGCTTAAGATGTACACCTTTATTAATCTATTACATATTTCGTAAAAGTCAAACTTGCTTATGTTACGTTAACTCAATATTTGCCTTTTTTAATTGTTATATTTAACAAGGTCAAGTTTCAACCACTGCTAATGTAGTACCAGCTGAAAATGTACACGTCTCTTATAGTATCATACAACTTAGTGAAACTGTTGTGTTCATTTCTAACCACCAACTACCAATTACAACAATTAGCTTGACACTTTTTTCATGCCTTTTAAATGCTACCAAATTTATGTCAAATTTCTCATGTTACCATCTTTAAACAATTGATAGTTTTCTGATTGTAATATATTACACAAGCAAAAAGATGTTTCAAGTCTCAACCACTGCTTATCCAATTTTACAATTAGTTTGAAATGTACACTATAGTTATTCTATTTTTTTTGTTTTTCACTACTTTTTGCTATTGTAACAGCTTGCTAAATATTTACAATTTTCTTATTGCTGTTTAAAACTATCAAACTGTTACAGTAGGTGTAAAGCACTGTGTGAAAAACTTTCTGGCATTGTATCGCTATTAAAATCAGTTGCTAATAATAAGAACAGCCACGAGGTATTTACACGCTAACATCACCCATGGAAGCTTTAATCTGCCAGATATGTTTCCATGGCCTGATTGTAAAATTTGGCATTTAAGTTTTCTTTCTTTGCATTACAACAATGTGGTCAATCCAGCTAAATACATAAAAAGCAGGACTTCATTTTGTTTTTCCGCTTCAAAGTTTTAAACGTTTCAATTTGAATCAGAGGACATATGTTTGGTGACAGCCCTCATTTTTCCATCCATCAGAGGAAGCTTAGTCAGGCACACGGTACGCTTCATGTGAGGGCAAAAACACTGAATTAGACGGAGTTTAGAGACTCCAAGTGCAGAGCAGATTTCAATCAACAAACATGATCTCGGTGGAAAAGCAGGAAAACACACAACATTGTCTTTCATGATTGTCTGACTGTGCGATTTACATAGCCAATGAGCATGAAGTTCATGAAAACATACCTAATTTTGGATTTTCAAAGTCACCGTGCCATCTGCTTTTTTTTTGCTCTGCAACAAACACACACACACACACACAAACAGCCCCCCCGCTATCCAACCATCCCCCCACCCCCTGTCGACTCCAAAGTTTCCACTGTATTCATCTCATGAATATGCTAATTGCGCATTCCTCTGCCAACTGTGTGTGATGTTTCTGAAGGAACAGATATAGTTCCAATAAAAAAAGGAAGTGTCTACAACTGGCTGTTAAAAGAGAAAGGACTTGATGAGCACAGAACAGGAAAAGGAGGATGTCAGGTTTGCTCTTTTCACCTTTGCGCTGCCTCTCTGCACCGCTCTTTCTGACTTTCTCCTTTGTCTCCCCGAAAACAACTCGGACACTTTTTTTTTTTCCAAACATCTTTATAACTGCCAAATATCTTGTTGCTTACTGTGGCATTTAAAAAGTAATGTTCCTCTGACCCCACTTTGCTTCAAGAGGGGAAAAAACATAATTCCAGCAGCTGAAGAATCATCATCTCCATCTGAGAGTAACAGTCCGCGCAGCAGTGTGTGCGGAGAAGACCGAGAGAGAGAGAGAGAGACAGACTTACTCTGGTATTTAAAGTCATTACCCAATCCAGTCTGTCTGACAGGGCTCGCTGTTGTCTTGGTGACGGGAAAGATCGTAATGCACTTCACTTCCGTTGCAAATGTGTCCCTGGATTGCAAAGGTTTGGCAGAAAATGTCATGTCCATCATTTCCCCTGGTGAGTAGTTGTTCTGTAATTCTTCGGTAATTTTCCTTCCTCTCACTCTCCACTCTCCTAATAACTGAGCAGTTTCATTTGTGCAACCTGAAATACTCGCAATTGTCTTCTAAAGCGCACACTTGATTCCCTCACGGAAGTCATAAGCTGTTATGCAATTGATTACTCAGACAGGGTTCTTGTGGGTGGGAAATTTTGGCTCATTTATAACATTATCTACTTGCAAAGAAAAAAACTGGATTCTTTGAATATGGTCACAAAGTTGGAGTCAAAATAAAAATCTACAATCTGTTGATCAACAATGTCGCAAAATAACTGGTCAGTTGGGTCCACTTGGTAGAAAGCACAGAAGCAAATACCAAAGTTTTTATAGTTAACTTATCCTACAAAATGACAAAAAAAGGGTAGGTTTGAAATTCAAGGCTCTACCAAAAGAAAAATAACTAACCTGAACTTTATGGGTACTTCAAAAACACTGGCTGAACTGTACGCTCACTTAAAGAAAGATAACTTAACTAAACTAAAATTAAAAAGACAAAATATCTGAATTTTTTTTTTGTCTTCATCAATCACCCTAATAGTAAACATTAGTGATATTTTGTCTTTCTGAATGTGTTTCTAGCCTATTTTCTGATTGGTTGATGGGTTTTTTTTGTTTGTTTGTTTTTTTTGGTTTATTTTTTCAAGTTGTTGCTTGTTTCTTTTTCAACTGGACTTCTGGACTGGACTATGGCAATAAAGGTGATGATGATTATGATGAATAAACTAGAAATGGTTGACACACTGGATGACTGGATGACACATTTAATTGTTGCTCATCTGTCCTTGGTGAAAACATTTAGACTAAAACTAATACTGAAACTAATAACGACCTAATCGAAATGAAGTATTTCCAAAAAACATTACATAGGAAGCTAAAAAAAACTAGAAAACCTGCTTTAACAACTAAGTAAAACTAAAGTAAACTTAAAAACAAAACATCAAAAGAAATAAAATAAAATTCAAAGTAAACAGAAAACTGTTTTTGTAATAATTTCAAACAGTGTTTTTTTTCATGCCATAAAATATATGTTGAATTTCATTCTATATCATTTCAAAAGTGTACTTTGTTCCATCTTTGCTGTTTTAATTATACTTAAATTGTTAAATGATTTTGCTGGTCATCTCAAGAGGAATCTGAATTACAACTACGTTTAAAATGTGCCTCAAAAACAAAAGGTGCTGCTTGTTGCTGTACAAAAAACACTTCAATATCTCAGTTTCTACATGACTGACTGGCTCAAACTTTGGTAAAGCCATTCACGTCTCCAAGAGAATGAATCTTGAAAAGTTTTGTATTCCCCCAATTTTCCCTTTACTGGCAGAAGAGGGTAAACTTTTCCAATTTGGGATTGGATCACTTGAGAACGGCATGGTTGAAGAGACAAAGGGTTAGGGTCAGGGTTAGAGTCACTGATTGACAGATTTGAGTCGATTTTGATTCATGTAGATTGTAACAACTGCTCCAGAAGAGAAAACATCATCATATCAGAGCTTGTATATTTAAGCCTTTGAGGTACGCAGGACCACTTTTGTGGAATTCCTCGATGATAATACATCAAAAAATGTTTCGAATGAAACAAGGACACCTTCAGAAATCTCTCACTGAATCTGTCACAAGCAGTATTCATCAATTCAAGAGGGGTCAGGAAAGGAATTGCTTCAATATGGAGGTCCTAGAGTCAAAACTGTTCGGGGCTCCTGGTCAGGGGCAGTCAAAATCCCAAAGGGGAGAAAATTTGAAATATGTACATGAGGTGACTCAATCGTCCTTCAACATCAGAAATATTAAAAACATTCCATTCTGATGTTGGCAGATGTGGTGTCTTCTTGAAGCAAAAATGTATGGTGTTATCTTTTTCTCTGCAGAGCAAAAATGGTTTTAATTTCCCTCTGACTCTCAGGGAAAAGAAAAAAACATTTAATTCCGAATGTGAATCTGAGACTCAAAGTACCATGGGAGCCTGGGTCAAGACAGCGTGGACACATGAATGGACTCGCCAAAGTCATCCTACGAGTTCCCGAGGAATTATTCTAATAACGGCCGGCACATGTACAAGGACAGCCGTACATGGAAGGTCTCAGAATACTGAAGGAACGGAAAGTTGGGAAAGTAGAAGGATTAAAGGGGAGGGCAAAGGTGTGGGGAGACTACAAATGTTTGACAAATGTAATTTCAGATAGAGTTATCTCCTTTTGGTTTGAATTGGGAATGAATATAGGGGATTTGGTGTGCCGAGGGCAAGACAGAAGGGTTGAAATGACAGGAATTAGA
Organism: Thalassoma bifasciatum; assembly: GCA_008086565.1. Taxonomy (NCBI): domain Eukaryota; kingdom Metazoa; phylum Chordata; class Actinopteri; order Labriformes; family Labridae; genus Thalassoma; species Thalassoma bifasciatum. Next base: position 274,872 of record RPOG01000573.1, on the reverse strand, counting down.
CGTTTCACAGAGGTCTGAAAGTGAAAGAATTTCTCAAGGAAGTAGCAAGAAGTTGTACTGATATGACCCAAGATATAACCCTTTGTACCAGTGATGTGAATGCCAATATGGAGACAGGGAAAACGAGCTGAATGTAGCCACTTCCTTCCCGTGAAAGCCTCTGGATGGCTTCGAAATATTCCACCAGGGAAGCGGCATTCTCGTCTTCCGCCTTTGTTTGAGGCTCAGAATATCCTTAGCGGGTGGGATACCACTAGCTTTGCGCGCAAAGCGGTGAAACAATGGTGCTTGATTTACAATCAAGCAGCTGCGTCCATTGCCAGATGTTCCCCCTCGCACACAGCAATGCCCTCATGCGCCCAGCCGTTCGCCGCGGGAGTCCGTATCCAGCCGCCGCAGAACAACACAAGCGGAAGCCAACCATGGTACATGCCTCCGACGGATAAATTGGGCCAATTAGCTTGTACGCCAAAAGTGCTCCCTGTATGGCATTGTGGAATCTCTCTCCATCTCCACTTTTTACGTCCTATCTCTCCTCAGCAGTTGATGCTGAATTGTCCAAGATGAGAAGGTTGATTTGTCTAATCAAGTCATCAATTGGGCAATTAAAAGTCTTATTGTTTCTTGACTGATTGGACCAAGTTAAACAATAACAGATTCATTCAAAAGTTCCATCCTGATTATGTCTCAAGCTGCATTTTCCAAGATTTACCCCATAACTTTTTATCGGCAGTGCACAGACACCCATAAAAAAAGCAGGCCTTGCCCCTTCCCACTGAATCAGCTCCTTTTTCTCCCTCGTCTTCCCTCCTTCTCCTTCCTCCGCCAATCTTCTGCCTATCTCACCATCGGACTAAAATATCCGTGATGAAGACATCTGCTGGACAGCTTGTCAGGGGGCTGGAAATGGAAATCGAGAAACTGAAGGGATCTGAACGATCTGTCTGTGCCAGAATTACAGCCCACTTCATTACAGGGAGGAATGGACAGATATGGCATGAGATAAAGAAAGGCGAAAAAAAAAAAAACACTATCTGCCATGTATTTCAGCTCAGAGAAACAGCAGCGCTCAGTCATTTAGGGAAGCAGAGGCAGAGTGATATGAGGAGGGAAGTCGAAAAAGCACACAAGATTAGGATAAATGGTAAAAAAAAGAGGCTTTCGGAACTTGATACGACATCAAAATAAGAAAAACAATCGTCTAATCCAACGTTGTTCTGGAAGCTAATTCAAACAGAAAAACATAAAGATGCACTTTATGATCAAAACTTGACTCGAGCTTTGTAGACGCATCAATCGAGCTCTCTTTCCGCGCTCAGATTTGTGTCCTCAATAAAACTGTAACGTTAATTCTACTCCACTCTTCTTCTTCTTCTCCCCCTCGGTCCGTCTGGCAGTTGTGAGTTACTGTTGCGAGCAAATGCAGAGCGCAGCTGATGAGCGAAAAGACAAAACTAATCAGAAATCAGGGCTGCCATTTCCCTGCTGCCACTCACCATTTCACACAGTAACTACCTACTGTGTCTCACACACAGACGGACGCACACAAATTGAGTACACACTCTTTAATGTGAAAGTAGCAAGAGTCACTCCTCTACCGGTTGAGAAGGAGGGAGTGGGGGGGGGGTTCATTTGTGCCAGAATCAACGACTAAACCTGATAGAGCAGGAACAGCTAATAAAGTGCTGCTGTGCTGGAGGTGAACAAGTTCAATCTTTGTTTCAGCACGGATTCTTCAACCCCAGGTTCCAAAAGTTTGATGTGCAAAATGTGACAATTGTTTTTGTTTTTGGTTTGATGCCAGAAACAAGTTCCTTTGAAAATTAAGTGGATTTTGAGGATGTGATCATCTACAAGTATGAATGGGTATCTTTTACATTTGAACCAATATGACCTCAATGCCCAGTGGTTGGGAATTGGTACCAATTTTCTGTACATTATGGTAATACATGTTAATTTTTTACAATAAAATCTTCAAATATTTCAACATTCATATGTATTTATTTCTAAATATATAAACTTCAACCAATATATATCAAAACAACAATTAACCGATTATACCGTAACATTGCAGTTGTTTCCCAAATTTCTTCAACATGAAAACCCTTAACAAAAATAATTACAACTTAAATGATTAACTACAACTACGCAGTATTTCTTCTTAAAATGCACAAATCAAAACCCAGCTCTATGAACTCTATGCCCATGTATAGCATGGAAAATCACTCCCTCATAGTCACAATGATGCGTTTAGGTACCGAACCATCATACCGTTTGATTTTACGTGAATCGGAACTAGGTACTACTGATGGAATTCAATCAGTTCCTATAAAAGTAAAGTATCCATCCTGGTTTACAAGTTATTTAAGTGTTAAAACGTTTAGACAATTCTAAGATATCTCTGTATAAGAGGAATAAAGCCAAAGCTAACAGGCTATCAGACATGACTCTGTAGTGGAACTCACTGCATCGACTCAAGGAACTGTAATTTTTAGTATTTCCAGCATAGGCTTTACATCTATAGCTTGGAGTTTGCCACCTTTCTTGACTTAAAATCTCAAAGAACTTCTTTTTTTTTTTTTGACTGGGTGTTGCAGCTGACTCGAGAACAGTGGCTGTCATCCCATAATAACATGGCCACTGATGAATGACTAAAGTTATAGATAAAAAGCAAAGAAGATCCATATCACGTTTTTGTTTTTCAAACCACAGAGTTGCCCCTGTGGCCATTTGAAAAAGTGCAGATGTAATACACTTAGGTTTTGGTTTCACTTTTGAATGCCACGATACAGTGTTTGGTCGGTGCTGAAATTAAATGTTTTGGATAGAAGTTCAATCCTAGTACCAGACAAATGCTTGTTTTTAGCAATTTCACATAGGCATTGTAACTTTAGACTGGAGGGTGAAGCTTGTTCTTAACATTTGGTTTATTGACTTTGCACATTTTTCAACTAGATATTGAATTTAAAAATATTTGCTTACAATCAAATTCTGTTTTTGTCAACTTTTTCTATGGTAAACCAGCTTTAATGGTCCTGGGGTTGTAAAATGTCTGCAGCATTTTTAAATCCCCCTCTAAAATCTGTTCCCAAATTAAATAAAGTCAAAATCTGGATTAGAAAAAGCATGAAAGCCGATGTGAGACAAGAAAAGGAAGCCCAAGTTTAAGATGCTGGAGCAGAGTGCTTTTATTAAGCCCTGAGCACAACCTATGAATTATTAAGAACTCTGGTGTATCTATAGACCATCAAACCATTAGCCTAGGAGCTAAAGGCATCCAGGAGTACATTCAAAAATACCCCATCCCCTACACAAAGTCCTGACAGTGCTTCTTCCTGATTGAAGAAGTTGGAGTTTTAGATCTTCCCTGAATTTTTCAAAAGCCGCCGTCGCTGCCGAAGCTCCATTAAAGCACAAAAGCCAAACTTGTACATCTCTGCATAATAGATGGAATAACAAGGTGTTTATCTGCTGGAATATTACAGGCACTTACTCGAGGAGGGGGACGACTCTGGGTTGGTGAGTTTTTAAAAAAAAGTACAGACTTAAATGGACACCTGCAGAGTTATGTCAACCGGAGCAGCAAGATCTTTTTAACTGTGGTTGTTGAGGAAGGCTACACGCTGTCACACCAATAGGTTATTCATGGGAAACATCCTTTATTTATGTCAAAAAATATTTTCTGAGTGTTACTGTCTATCAAGATACACCTGAAACTTGCCAATTGAGAACTACATCGACATTTTGTGCAGCCAATGATTGCAAACACATGGAAGTTGGTGCACTTTCAACTATGAAATCCAGTGACCTGTTTTTATGTAAAATCTTCAAATACAGAAAAGGGAAATTGTGCTAGTGCATAAAATCCCACGGTAAATGGTAAACTCCCTTCCTGAAAATGAAGTCAGTCTGGAAATGTTTTAAAACTGTAATTCCTCAAGTGGCCACAAGAGGCTAATTCCAAAAGCCAAGGAGATCCAATTAACACTAATGATAAAACATCAACAACAGATATAAACATGCTTATGGGTTGCCATGTGGCCATGTGCAAGGGTTCCCAAACTTATCAGCAGGGAACCCCAAAAAATAGTTGTGTCTGAAGCCAGCAACCACTGTGAAAAAAACAAAAACAAAACTGAAACCCTATAAATTAGTTAACTGGTCAAAAATTACCCTCGCTAGGTGCACATATTGGTGATTATTTCTAATCTTATCTGCCACAGCTGATACAGTTGCTATCTTTGATAGTTACCTCTGGGGTTTTGTTGTAACAAAGAAATGATTTTCTATTTGCAAGTTTTTATCTCAAATGCAAGCCATCAGTTTGTTAATATTTTGTACTATAGTTTATGGGATAATAATTATACATTTGGGATTTTTAAGGCATTTTGTGACTAATTTGTGTTCAAAGAATTCAACTTTGGTAACTACTGTCGTAGAGTGTGCCTCAGTTTAATCTCTTTTCCAGTTTTTTTTAATGTTTTATTGCACAAAAGCTGATTCATAACAGTGTTTTCAATATGGCGTCCGACACTTTTTACTTTAAAACATCAATCAAAAAGCCAACCTGTGACACCCCAAGAGCAATGACTGTTTTATATGGTCTTTGATTGAAAAAAATGAAAATAAAAATAAAAAAAGCCAGATGATCTACAAACTCAAGTTGGTCTACAGATTTGAAGAAACTCAAAGATTGAGCCAGTTTGATTTCAAAAAGGTAAAGATTTCAATTTCCTAGCGGAGTGCACATATTGCTGTACACTACTAATCTTATCTGCCACGACTGATACAGTCATTCTCTTTGATAGCTACCTCAGGGGTTTTGTTGTAACAAAGAAATTATTTTCTATTTCTAAGGTTTTATTTCAAATTTGAGCCATTTTATAAACATTTTTTACAATCATACATGCACTTATAATCTCTTTTGGATTTTCAGGGCATTTTGTGACCAATTGGTGTTCAGAGAATTCAACTTAAGTTTAACCCCTTTTCCCATTTTTTTCTTTTGTTATGTTTTATTTTTTTGCTGTAATTGCACAAAATTTGCTTTGTAACAGTGTTTCCAATATGGCATCTGACATTTTTTACATGAAAGCTCCAATCCAAAAGCCAACTTGTGTCACCATGGGGGCAATGACTGTTTTATATGGTCTTTGATTTAAAAAAAAAAAAAAAGGCAGATGATAAACAAACTCAAGTTGGTCTACAGATTTGAAGAAACTCAAAGAGTGAGCAAGTTTGATTAGATTGAGGTAAAGATTTCAAATTCATCATAACAGTTTCAGTTCAGCTCATCTTCCAAAAATAGTTAATCTCATTGACTTCCATTAAAAAATGCTTAGACCATGATTAGTTTCTTGAACCATCAGATCACCAGGTTTCCAGACCTTGGATTATTTCAATATAATCAGTAGAATTTGTGGCCCATCAACTCCAAAATGAAAGCATAAATTTCTCTACAATTGAAGTCATCCCTCAACAAATGAAATGGAAATTAATTCAATCCCAACAAATAATGAAGGTTTCAATAGATACTGGTGAGAATTTCCCCCTGTCCCCTCTAAGGAGCAATTTCCCAGACCTTGCCCATGTTCATTAGCTTCCATGTACAACCACCAATGAGAGTGGAGCGTTTGTGTGTGGGGGGTGAAAATAGAGATGGATGTTTCGTTCGAGTCGTAGGAGATTCAGCTCGTTCAAGTGGCAGGTAGCTGCAAGCTGTCTCGCGCCTTCTTCCCCCCTTGTTTCTCCCCCTCTCCTTCCCCCCTCTTCTCTATCCCTCTCCTCCACCTTGCCGATAACCTCCTTCCCCAGGGGCAGCATCCAAAAGCCGGCTTCTTCTCCTAATTACCCATGGGCCCCAGGAACGCTCCAGCTGTTGGGAGAAGTGGGACCATTGCAGAGCAGGAGGTTGGGTGTGAAATGGAGCCTGATTAAAAGTTTTAAACTGCCTTCAAAGACAAAAGAAGAATTTAGAAGTTTTCCAAGAAGAAGCTTTCAGGCAGATTTAGATTTCTTTTATGTAAATTTTTTTCACCTGGCCCTAATTCACCCTGTACTTCCGCGGAGCGTTCACTGCTGGGTCGTCAAAGAACAAACGCTCGCCTGACAAGTATTCCCAGAGGGCGCATGAAGACGCCATTTGAAAGACAGATTCATTGATCGTTTTGACTGGACTGTTTGGTGTACGGATTAAACGATTGGCAGGTTGACAGCTGACAGACTGACGCTGATTGATCGATCAGCGCTTAACTGGAGTAGACCTCCTGACAAACGCGCAGTTCAAATTGCTTACAAATGGATTGATGGATTGATTGGCCTTGCCTTTGGAGCGGGGGAGGGGTGGGGGTAGAGAAAACGGTGAATTAGACTCACCGTCTCGTCCGCGGCGGTCCAGGGTTGTCTTGACGGAGCCGGTGGAGATGTAGAGGAAGCCATCCATGAAGAGGGAAGCGTCTGACAGGGAGGTGTTATCTGACCACTGGTCCAGTCGGGGAAAATCTAAAGAGGAGGAAGCAGAGTTGATGAGATAAAAATTTTTTTTTTTTTTTTAAACCAATGATTGGTGGCTCAGACTTTCCAATTTGTACTTCATTCTCACTTTTTCACCTTCAGTTGTGTAAGGGTGAGCCGTAGACTTATTAAAAAAAAAAAAACAGCAAGTAACTTTTCCAGTTTTGACAACTGCTGCTGGAGTAAGAGTCCCTTGATTGTTAAGATTATCAAAACCTGACTTTTTTTTTCAATCAGAGAGAACTGACTTCTTCCTCTTACTTTAATCACTAGGGGACTTTGTTGGTGGTCTCCCTGCTTTGGCTTTTGTAAATAAAAGAGAGACGAGGTGTGCTCTCACAATCTTAAGCTTTTGAACTTTGCTAAAGCTTTCCCTGTCTTGGCTTGTATGTGCGCATATATAAAAAGGTGATGAATTGTGCTCTGCCTACCACAGTTTTTGTAAGTCAACTTTATCATATTGAAAGGCAGGGGGCTTATGCCTTGGCCACTTTGCACGCAAATCAAATAGAAAGAGGCGTGCTTTCTGCAAATCGGGTTTGGATATCTGCTGATGCTCTTCCCGCCTTGGCTTTTCAAGTTAGCAATCTATCAGAGTTGAGATGTGCTCTCCCCACTTGACTTTTAAGTATTCCACTGTGTCATATGAAAAGCTGGTGGGCTACATAAAACAGAGTCATTTGTCAAATAGAATGAATTTAATGGTATAAATTCAGCTGAGGTCAAAATCGGTTACGATCTCCCCTTAGACTTGACTCTTTGCTGATTCTCCCCCTGCCTTTGCTTTTTTTGTATGCATGAAAAGAATAAAAGGACTTAAGTCTTTGCTGCTCCTCCACGTGCCTTGACATTTGATGTTTGCACATAAAAAAGAGGATTGGTGTGCTCTCCCCACCTCTGGTTTCGGCACCCTACTTTAGCACATGAAAGGTCGGTGGGCCACAAGAACAAAGCCATCTGCTAAACACAACCTATTGCATGCCAGTAATTCAGCTGCGCTTGAAATCAAACTCTGTCTCCTTAGACTTGGGTCTTTGCTGATGCTCACACTCAGCTTGGCTTTTCCTGTATGCACATGAAAGAGAGGGGAGGTGCGCTCTCCCCACCTCAAACTTTGGCACCTCAGGCTCCTGTCTTTGCTGCTTCCCCCCTGCCTTAGCTTTTCATGCATATACATGAGAGAAAGAGTAGGTATGCTGCCAAATGCAACTTGTGCTTGCAAATGATGTTTTCTTTTAGCAAGAGAGGGGTTGCCTAAAATTTCCATAGAGCAATTCTTTGACCTTCAACCGATCACATCAAGGTTTTAAGAGTATTATATCAATGGCCAAAGCGCAAAACCTCCTTTCTGCACTTTGTGAGGCAAAAATACTTAGTCGGTACTGCATCAACACATAGTAGAGATAACACAATAATATAGTAATATAGTCCAAAAACAGTGTATTATGCATTGAGTATACTTAAAAAATAGTTTAGTTTTCTCAAAAAAGTGAATTTTTCAGATAGGAGGTTTTGCACTTCGGCCACCGATATGAAAAAAATAGGGCAGCAATTCAAGTTTTGTCTTCTCATGGCGCATTTTGTAGGACATGGTATTGAGCTTGTTTAGCTGCAACAGCAGCATATTTTCTCTGATATTATCATGGCTGGTGTCCCAGACTGTTCTCCAGAAATAATGTTTGGATTTGGATTGTTCGACAGTTCCCGGTAAAGATAGCGCTAATCCCGGATGCAATTCCATCTTTTTTTTCCACCAACTCTTACTCTTTTAAAGCCAACTAAGAGGTTGTCCTTCAGCCACAAAAACTTACTCTAAGTGTCCTCAAGCAGAACATTGAATCCCCACCTGTTATTTTTTTCCCATTGCTGTTCTTGAACCTGAGTTCTGACCTTCCCACGAGCAGCAGAAAACATGATTATACATTTATTAAGTCAGGACTCTGTCACATGGTTTCCCTCTTGCAAAAGTGGAAGATAAGGTGTTCTAAGAGGCATTTCAAGGCATGTACAGTATCCATTAAAAATGAGCTTTACACTCTGTGCTCTCACCATCTTTGTCCATTTAAATTAGAACCCCTACTCCCTCAACTCCCTGCTCTCGTCCTTTTCTTGCGAGCTTTAAGAGCTCCCTATATTCAACCTTATCGTCCTCCAATTCAATTAGCTTCAATTCTGAGGTTCAATTTTCTGCCAGGGCCTTGGCAATATCTCTCAGATTTTATCTGCACTTCCTCCAGCTCTCTCATCAAACAAGGTAAAATAACTTTAATTGAAACCACTTTTAATTGAGGCGACGTTTGCACCCTTTACCGACACCAGCAACGCCTCGTCTCTGAGCCACAGATCATTCCAGAGTGAAAACAATCAGTTCATTTACAGAGGCTGCTTGCTCTGAACGAGTTTGTGTGTGCAGAGTGTTTGGATTGTGTCAGACTAATTTATTCTTTTCATGTGAACATTAATAACTTCTGAATCACAGAGAAAAACATACAATTTATTGTTAGCGTGTGGGTAGCTGTCAAGTATGAAACTAATTAGGAGATATGAGTTTGATATAAGGCTGAATGAACATTTTCCAACAGTGGAGTGTCATTCCTGTACATGCAACATTCAACATGTGAGGATGTGGGTGAGGAACTCAAGCAAAGTCTGAATATCCACCAGTTTGAAAATATGTACAAAAATATATTGATTCAGGTCCAGTGGGTAATAGTCATTCATCATTATTATCAATTATCAACTGATAAGGTGTTGAATGTGTATATGTTTATGAATATGTATATGAGTAAATATGTGAATGTAAATGTATTTGCACAGGTGGTTTATATATTTGTATATATGTGTATATGAGTATACATGGGTATGGGTGTATGGATACAGATGTATGTGACTTGGAGGTGTATGTATGGGCACATGTATGTATATATGTACATATGGTATTTATATGTAGCACAGTAACATTTACAAGCTTGACAGAAAATGACACTATACCATTGACACATCAAAAGCTGTTGCCATAGTGCAAGGATGAAAACTAAAGGTAAGAATTGTTTCTAACTTTTTTAGATAAAAGCTCAAAATTTTAAAACAAAAAGTGGGACTTTTGAGAAATAAAGACAAAATTCTGAGACAAAATGTCAATATGTTTAGATTAAAAATTCTTAATTCTAAGAAATCAGTTTAACATAGTGTGAAAAAAGGCAATGTTTAAGGTAAAAAGTTGAAATTTGGATATAAAAAGTCAAAATTCTCAGATTTAGGTTGTAATTATGAGAAGCAAAGACAAAATTACTAGATAAAAGGCAAAATTCTGAGGGGAAAAAAAAGGGATTTTCAGATAAATAGTCAAATTTGACTTTTCTCAAAACCCTGAGTTGAACACTTCCACTGAGTCTGACCTTTAAATACAATGACAATAAAATACAACAATCCCAAGGGAAAAAAAGGATCTTTCCCAACAGTCTTACATAAAAAAGACATGTGTAAAACAGCTGACACTACAGATCCTGGGGTCAGTCAGAAGTGCAGCAAAAAAATCACAGCTTTGTAGTTCATGTGATCACAATACCTGAAATTGTGGTTTCGATCAGAAAAGGTTAAATCGTTCAGCCCGTGTTGACATTCAGAGCAGCTGACGTTACAGTCTGCCTGAACTTGTGCTTTGCTTATGGTGTTGTCTGGGACCCAGAGCCAATCAGAAACTTGAGTGGCCTTTGTTTAGAACATCTGTGATCAAGCTTTGCATCTTACACAAAGCCAATAGCAGCGCCATAAATACATAGAATCTGATGGAATTTAGTCATCAAGCTGCAGGGAAGTGAGTCCAGCACACACAGACACACATTTTTCCCAGCATCCAGGTTGTGAGCATGTAAATACGCCAGTAGCTTGATGGTGTATCAGTCGTAACAAGGCTCTCGCTCTCTTTCTCTCCCTCGCTGTGAGCCTTCGAAACGCTCCCTCCGGGCCCCTAAAGCTGGACTCTGTTAAGATGGGACTGTGATGTCTGTGGGGGCGGCAGTTGAGAAGTCTGGCCTGCGCTGATTGGCTCGGTCCCCAGCGAAGGGAGGTGACATGACAGAGTGCTCAATTAGCCATCTGGTCGCCCACGGCAACGGTCACAAAGTGGTCCCCGACAAGCGGTGGACAGTGGGGTAATCAGAGGCTCCCGCTCGCACACACACACAGGGACGGGGGAAAGCACACATTGTAATTGACAAGACAAATGGCTAACATATGCAAGGCTAGTGCTGATAATGTATACAACACAGTTTGAGATTAACACGTGTAAATTTGTGCGGTTATAGACATATTTTGGGCGTTTTTTAGCCTGAAAACACACATACACATACACTCTTTAGCAAAAAGTCTCTTCAAAGTGGACGTCGCCACATGCACACACTCCAGCACAGAAAAGTGTCTTCATTAAAAAACTTGCCTCATGACCTCGTGACCCTCTAACAGTCCAGTGTAGAGTGTATCGGTTAAAAACGACAAAAAAAAAGACCTGCAAGCGTCTCACAATGTTGATAACAACAGGGTGGAATGGAGGCTCCAGATGAAACAGGGCCTCTGATTTAGAGTTTGTGTATATGTGTGTGTGTGTGTGTTTGTCTTTTTATTATCCGTGCAGAAAGCCGGCTGGATAAATTTTTAATGTGCCGCGAGATTCAGAGATCCGAGGCGTCAGGGATGCTAGGGTGGCGGCGATAAAACTTCTCTGCCTCCAAATCCATGGTGTGTCATTTAAGAAGGAGCTGAATGATGTCAACAGTGAGAGGCATCGCTGTTTAGCTTTGGTTTTTACAGCGAGAGAGCCTCCCGGGTGGAGTGGAGAGCCGCCGTAAAGCACAATTTACATGTTTGCATTGCTTTGTTTACAGTTGAGGCATTAGCTGATGCTTTCATCTGCGGATTCACACTCAAAGTGCTGGCAGGGGTCTACAGTCTCATTGCAAGCTCGGATTTCAAATTTGCCACTTTAGAGCTGCTTTTGTTGGATCGTTCTGTCAGTCTAACATCTTCAAAGAGTTCTAATGGCTGAAGTTTTTGTTTGCAGAGGAATAGAGGAGTCCCATGAAACACTGCTGCTGCCTTATTCTAGTTTGTATATTTAAACCAAAGGCTGGTTAAAAATAGGGACGGCACAGCAGCTCCCACGAGAGTGAAGCCAAAACTTTTGGGCTCACACCTGCTTCACAAAGCCCAATATCTCAGTCATAACAGATGAAAAAACAGGTCAAACCAGCAAATAAAGATACAGACATGCTTTCCGTCAAAGCAGTTTGTTTCAATCATGCTAACTCGCCTGTTTATTATCAGATAAGTTTACTTTTAATAAATTAACTGAATCATTTATTCAGTGGGAATAAACCATAGACTGTACAAAACATGGACCTAGTCTCCGTGACGTCACCCGTCTGTTACTGCAGCTCCGTTTTGAGGCTAAACGGCGGGCACAGCCATATTGGAATTGGGACGAGTGACGGGTGCCCAAACTCACAGGTATTGGGCACCCGTCAGTCACGTGATACGAGCTGTGGCTCTGATTGGGCAAGCTCTCGATCTTAATATCATCCAAACGGCCGAGTTAGAAAAAAAAAAATCACCCCCCTCACAGTGTGTGCCGTTAGCGAAATTAGCGATACAGACGGGAATCAGGTTTTGCGTTCATTTGTACGTGACTTCCGGTACTTCCAGAGCCAGCCACAAGTGGTCACTCGAGGAACAGCAGCTTTTTAGCACTTCCATGTTGTCTCATTTTTTCAGGAGGTTGCCGCTTGGAATATACAGTGCTGAAAACACGTTCGTTAATAATTTCCTGTGCTAAACAAATGTTGTAAATATTGAAAAGCAATTAAAGTAAGGAAATTCACTCTAAAAGTTGATGTTTCTTTACATATTTTGAAGCTTTTTTTTCTCATGGTTTGAAAATGGGGTCCCAGCCATACGCTAATACTGTTCAGGCGGCCTTGGCATGGTAAAGTTTGGGAACCCCTGAGCTAGAACCTTATGAAGATTACATAATTTGTGCAATGTCTACACAACGCAAAGGGCGAATTTTGGCTTCATTTTCACGATGGGGTGAAGGAGGCGCACCATCCATACATATATATCCAGTCAGCAGCTTAAACTGAGACTAGGAGGAATGGAGGTAATTACAGATACTAAACTTAAAAAAATATATTTGTCTTTATGATTCAAATTCTGTGTAAGAGACTGCCAATTTGGGCATTTCATATCTTTTCAGGGTTTTTGTGCCTCAATTCTTCGACAATATGATACATTTAAAATGAGCCTTAAACTGTTGCTTCAACATTCATTGTGGTGTCTCAACACTTTTTACATTTAAATACAGGGTCTAACTATTTTCTCAAACCATCAAAATCTGTTTTGACATTTTATTTTAAGCGAGACATTATACAGATTACAGATACACATTTCAGACATTTATCAAAATGCATCTAAATATTGAATAAGTTCTTTGCACAAACCAGTGCAATGGTGGCGAGTCCAAGTAGCAGGTGGAACCAGGTTGTTGACGTGGGCACCTGCACCATTTAAGAACCAATTACCAGGTTTGCTAGGTTTCCAGTGGGACATGGATCCATGGCACCAGCACTGAGAATGACCATTCCAAGGACTAAAACTGTGCGCTATTGGCCAAACAGCTCCTCTGTCTTCTATTCAAGCAACATAACTGGATGTTGCAGCCAACAAACAGTGTTTTACAGCTGAATATATATGAATTTGACACATTTTGGGATGCATGAGGCTCATTTGGGTGTTTAGAGGATTCTAATTTACAGTTTTTTCCCCACAGCAGATGCTTTTATGTGGAGATGTTTTAAAGCTTTGGCTCTTTAAGCTAACACATACAGATGTAGCCAGTGAAACTGTTAATTAGTATTCTAAAGATGTGTCAACACATTTCAAAAAGTAGAGTCCCTGAAGTGTTTAGTGTCTGGTGTCACATCCATCACAAAGTCATCATGAGCAATTGACAGGACAGACGGGTGACAGCATGGCCAGACATGAGTTCTGCCAAAATAGATTATCAGGAGAAATACTTCTCTTCGGCAGTGTGTGTCCTATACACAGTGCAAAAAATATTTTTAACATAGTCGTTTTTCTATTTGGCAAAAGTTTCCAGGTCTCAGGGTCCAGTTCAAAACTAAGCAAGGATGTCTCTATGCAAATTTTTCATGCCGTGGTTTTCATTTATGGAACCATACAGTCTCTTGAGTTTAACTTTTGGGAATACACTCGTTGTAAAAAATGATAAAGAACCCTGAAAATATACAAGAAACCACAGCAGTGGAAGCTTTTGACTATAAGGGATGGATCCATCATTGAAGCTGCCCTCAAGGGTCGCTACAGAGCGAAGAGACATCACCTCAGAGACCTGCTGTTGGCTTTTTTTTTTAATGGAATCTGGGATGAGGATATGTAAATGAACCTGCTTCCATGATATCCCAGGTTGCTTTGGAGGGGGGGGGGCGAGCAGGTGTAGGAGGGAGAACAAGGCCCGCTGAGGCCCACATGCATGCAGAGAGAGGGAGCTAATGAAGTGGCAATGCTCCAACATCAGTGGATGTGGCCTGACACCGGAGCAGCAAACGAGACGCTCCGGAGTGTGGGGGGACGCTGACAGCTTTATTTTGATGCAGATAACCAGTGGAAAAAATAGTTCTTCAATTTCCATTTTTTCAAACCACAAGCAGTGGGGGGAGGGGTCCCTCAATTTAGAGTCAAGGTTCTCAGATGGATAACGATAAAAAGTATGTGATAATTGTTAATTAAAGCCCATTCGTGTCAACTAAAAAGTGAAAAGTGAATGTTATCAATACTAGGCAACACAATGAAATAAGATTCAGAATGTGATGAAACAATGAAATCATATCAAATGGATGTAACATGATATAAAATGACATGATGCATGAAACAATATGATGGGGTACATTGTACCATGATATGATGCAGAGTCAGATGTAACAAAATGCTATACAATATGAAAAGTATGGTATAAGGAGACGCAATGATACAGTATGACACACAAGCGGCAACCTCTGGACAGAAAAAAACATGAGGCAATGCGGAAATGCTAAAGAGCTGCTGTTCCTCCAGTTACCGCTTGAGGCTGGCTCTGGAAGTACCGGAAGTCAGGTACACACAAAGCTAAAAAAAAGCCGTTTTCAGAGCCGGATTTAGCGTATTTACAGCCTGGTACAAAACCTGTCTCCAGTCTAGATCGCTGATTTCACACACTGTGAGGGGGGTGAATTTTATTCTAACTGGGCCGTTTGGAAGATAATAAGATCAGCTCAGATCACATGACAGACGGGCGCCCAATGGCTATGAGTTTGGGCACTCGTCACTCCTCCCAATTCCAAACAGCGATGCAGTAACAGACAGGTGATGTCATTGAGACTACGTCCATGTTTTATACAGCCTATGATGACACAATAGCACACCAAAAAAAAAAAAAACCTTGAGCGAGGAAACAAAATATTTCTTTACGATTTGATTCTGTGAAAAATTATATGATACAATATGAAACTATACAATATGATACTATGCAGTTTGACACAATATAACATGAGATTATTCCAAAAAACAGAATGCGATGCTCGATAAGATGGTTTATAATATGATAAGATACTTTACGATACTATCCAACTATGACAAAACATGTCAAGATACTATAGGATACCATACAGTTCTATATGATATGATGCAAGATTAGGGCTGCATGGTATATAATACAACATTTGCATGTACAATATTTGTATCCCACAGTTTACAAGATATCACGATACATTTGAGCCTTGAGGTACTGTATCTAACAGACTTTGCCATATGGTGTGATAACAGCATACAGTTAAGTGTGATGCCAGTATGTACAGACACAGCCAACAAAGCAGAGCTTCTAAAGTCTTTTCAGTGAGAAAATCAATGTACATGATGAAAGTATAAATACACTTTTGTGACTACATTACATAAATTTGTCTGTCCCTTGTTACCTTGCTTGTTTGTGGACTTAACTTCAACTATGAAACCAGACTGAGGCCTCTAAAACTCTAAAACAATGCTGAACCCAGTTTTGTCCTCAATATTGGCTGCTATCTGGATCCTTTTATTCCTCCCTCTGTCAACACAATACTCCGCAGTAGGGATGGTGTCATATGGGTATTGAATTGTTCCCGCTCTCTGCCAGACACAACTCTACACACAACAACTGAAAAAGTTCAAAAGTTCTGTTTAATCAAAATGTCTTTCTCAGCACACTCTGGGGGCTGCATGTTCTACAAACAATGCGAGACGCCATTTTCCACACGGCTCTGTGTGGTGTGACAATTTGTCCAGCAGTGCGAGAGTGTCAGACAGAGTTTGGACTTTCTTTTGTTCAGAGCCATAATCTTTTAAGTACACTATGGCATGTACTGAAGTTACACATACTGAGACATCTCAATAAAATAGAACACGGTGTAGGAGTTTATATATGTCAACCATTAACTCAAAAAGTGAAACTCATATGGTACAGACTCAGAAGACAGTAAAATATAGCATTTCATCCTAGCAGTGGCCCTCAGCTCACGGTGTCTTTCATCTTCCTGACCCCAACAGACTGTCCATAGGTTTCAGATTTGGCCTCTTAAAAATACAGCAAAAAAACCTTAGGATACTCAATGACCGCAAAATGGTTTATTTACCACAACTTTATAGAAAACACTCCTTTTCTTATTGAAGTGACAGTTTTCTGAAATATAAAACGTAAGGTAAAATAATGTAAAGAAGATCATTTCCGCCAGTTATTGATACTAGATTTTAAAAATGGCTATAAGATTTTTTAAATT
Organism: Thalassoma bifasciatum; assembly: GCA_008086565.1. Classification (NCBI taxonomy): domain Eukaryota; kingdom Metazoa; phylum Chordata; class Actinopteri; order Labriformes; family Labridae; genus Thalassoma; species Thalassoma bifasciatum. The sequence continues at coordinate 258,502 of RPOG01000573.1, read as the reverse complement.
CAATTTAATTTTTTAAATTTTGAGTTTTTATTTCATAATTTTGACTGATCTCAACATTTTTTGACATTTTGTCACAACTTTTTGACTCTAACACACAAGTTTTGGATTTTTTTTATCTCAAAATGTCAATGTTGAACCCCTAATTTTGACTTATCTCAAAATTCTGACTTTTTATCTTTCAACTTTAATTTTTTTTATCAAAAAATGTCTTCTTTTATTTCAGAATTATTATCTCAAAGTTCTAAGTTTTCCACAATTTTTTTATAATATGGCCCCGGGAAATTCTCAACGAAGTCGAGTCTTCATTTTTCTTTGTTATGAATTTATTGTAAACATTCATGGTCAGTTTGTAGAGCAATGTGAGGAAAACCTGAACATTTTGGGGGATTTTATTAATTTCCACCCGGGCAAAATTTCATGACCAAAAACACGTGACGTCCGTGCAAAAGAGGTCATTTGTCACCCCAGACTCTGACTTTAGCATGTCACGCTAACTAGCTTTCAAATATAGTGCCTTACGTGGCAGGGTTAGCTTGTTGTTGCTGTTATTTATGCTAGCTACACTTAACTTAACCACATAAGGTTACTAGCGTACAAACAAAATAGCTAGATTTGGTGTTTACTATTAGTAAGTTAGAAAACTAAGTTCTAATTTGAAGAGTAAGTTTCATATTCCTTACAAACATGGCACCATTAAGATGGAAATATCCAAACTCCAAACACAAATTTCTACACATTATGTGCCATATTTAGAAGTATTTTATTTGACGGAAACCAGGTAACCTCCTTGACACAGATTCTTCTTGCTTGTATTAGTCAGAAAGTTTAGTCAGACTTCCACCTTCACTGGTTTAAAAAAAGAAAAAGCTGGTGTGATATTTGTCTATTTGTTAATGATGAGGCCCAACTACTCCCAGACGCCTAATGAGCACACACTTCCTGAATGTTACATGTTCAGAGCGGGCAATAAAAGACACGACAACGAATGTGTATCTTCTCACACACTTCTTAGTAATGGCCATCACCATAGTGACCAGGTGACCCAAGCTAGCAATTAGGACTCCCTAACAGGCTCAGTGCAGGCGAGTGTGCACAGATGCGGTGCATACATTATGTAAAATACGGTCCCTGAGAAAGTCTCCCTGTGGCCCGAGCCGGCGGCCTCTACCGCTCCTTTAATCTAATACATTCCTATCATCAGCCCCGCGTGGAACCACACAAACAAAACACACCCGGTATGAGGAGGCCGCGGCACACAGCACATCTGCCCCGTGCAGACGCCAGGAGCACGAGGCGGCTCGTCTACAGGAGTTGGAAAAAGTTGGAATTTCTCGGCTCAACGTGCCGACTAGAAATTTGTGGGTTTATTATTCTTCATCATTTCATATTCATGGTAGTGAAAAGAAAAACCTCCCACTGTGCTTTTATAAACACTGCAGGAACAGCGCAGAGTGTGGGTTTTAAACATGATTGGCTTATTAAAGAACAAAGACAATGGGCTGAATGTACGTGGCACCGTGGTTGTAAAAGCCAACTCGCACACCTTGTTTAAAGGCTCCACCATTAATTCACAAGAAAGTCAGCTTTTCTTTTCCTTTCTTCCCACTTCAAGCCTGACCAGGAGAAGTTATTTCTTATTCTGTGCCATAGCTACTTTTGAAGTCTAGCACCTCACCTGAGTTCTGCTTCCAAGCTGAAACTTTGTGCGTTGTTAAAGCAATCGTAAAAGAAATATTACCTCGTATTCTCAGGAGCCAAACACATAGAGGGTCTGACTTTTAGAAGCTTTTCCAAAACCATCAACACAAACGAAGACATGCAAGAGTCATAAATGAAACTTAGGTGCTGGGAATCGGAGGTAATACTGTCTAATGTACATACGGTCCAAACAATAATGGTTGCTAGAAGCATACGAAAAGAAAACAATACCTTTAGTATGTTTAGCTGTCTAGCTCAAAGTACAGTAGCCTCGTATAATAGCAATAGCTTGACTTTACTGTTAACAATGAGTTAGCAGGGAATATCACATTAAAGTAATTCAATTTTTTAAAAGTTTCAAATTAGAGCCTTATTTTTGCATGCTAGGCTATCTAGCCTATGAGTATGGTAGCTTTAGCTAGTTTGGCTACAGCAGATAGTGTGCTAGCAAGGAAGCTAACTTCTCAATTCAGGTCATTTTCAAAGTTGATGAATTTTATCCACTTGAGTGTGGACCCTAACTTTGGCATGTCAAGCTAACAAGTTTAAATGTACAGTAGACTTCTATGGTAGCTTGTTATTACTGTCAATATTACGCTAGTCAGGAGACAACCAACTTATAAAATCACCTGCCTCTAAAGTAGACATCGTGCTAGTAAAAATGTTTTCTAAAGTTGATTAAGTTTGTCTACTTAACTGTAACCCTTAAATTTAGTTTTTCAAACTAGCTAACTCACAAATTAAGTGGCCAGATTTAGTGGGCTAGCTTGTTGCTAGGGTTAACTATTCGTAAGTGAGGGTGCTAAATTCTGATCCAAAGTTTTTGTTACTTAGAACACCTTTTTTTAATACATATGATACAATCTAGCATTTTTGGCTAACGAACTCATATGGACAGTAGCTTGATTTGGTAGAGTTGAGGCAAGTTTTATGGCTGCTCAACTCGTTGGGACTTAAATAACCAAATGAATGGTTATGCTGTTGGAAAAAGTAGCAACTAAAAAGTAGCAAAAAGGGAAAGGTAGCTGCTAAAGTAGATCCTAACCTAGCATACTAGCCAGCAGGTATGCTAGGTATTAAGTAGTCAGTCGGCTTTATATTAATATGGATAATTAGCTAGTTGAGTACTTTTCTTTAGTTGGGGAAATCTTGTGACTAACTTTTGGCCGGTAAAGGAGCTAACTAAGATTATTTTTTCAGAACAGAAATTAATAATTAGCGTAGCGCTTTCTTAAGGCTAAAATCTGAGGCTGAACAGTTTTTATTTTTTTACATCAGTGAGGATGTTAATTTGTAACCTCGGTGGAGCTGTTTTTGACAGTGTGTAATCTCTCTAGTAACTCTTAGGGATTTATCGTTAAAACATAAGCCCAATGAATACCATGAGATGCTAACAAGAGCTAGCATACAGTCGCTTGTTAGTTACAACCGTCAACAAAGGAAAAGTTTATCATGACAATGACAAAAATCTTTCAGTTAATGTTTCGAAATTACATTTTTTTCAGTGCTTGAGTGACACCTGAGAGATGATAAATAAAATTTTTATGATGCAAGTTGTTGCTGTTAGGACGTAGCATGGGTAGCTAAAGAAGATATCCAAGGTTGCTTACCAGAGTGTTTGTTCTGGTGCAGGAACTCCATCTGCAATCTTTGACCAGCACGTTGGGCCAGGTGATACGGGGTGGAGAAGGTTGGATCCCCGGTGGCGCACATAACATCTGCCCCACTGAACAGCAGCTCCATGGTTTTCAGCACATCAGGCAGCACCACAGCTGCACACAGAGCCTAAAATACAGAACAAAAGAGCACCTCAGGTGTTTCAGTACACAAGCTGTGCTTTGTCTAGTAATGTTTTCATAGTTCTTATAAAAGTCTTCCATAAAATACAAGTGAATATGCTGTATATGTTACTTTGACATCTGATTTCCCTTTAGTGGTCATATGTAAAATAAATAGGAGTCTACCTGTCACTTAATGTTTCTTGGTGCTGTAGTCTAATAAAAGAGTGAATAAGTGCAGTCACAGCTCATTGCATTTCTAAGTAGCTTTCAATAGCTGGATTAATACCTTTAAAAATTTCACACTCCAGACAATGCACCAGTGAAAATCCCTTGAAATGAAAGTACGGTGTGTGTTGCAGCTCTGTATCGCTCGCTGTGTGTATGTGTGCGTGCGTCCCAGGTTGATAGAGGACAAAGAGTCTATAAAGCGGCGTCAGAAAAACCATATAAAGTTTAGAATTGAGTTCCGCCCGCTGATCTCAAAAGAGAAGTTAAAATAAGATCAAAATTTAATACTCCCTGTGGGAATCATTAAATCTCTAATCCCTGTGAAAAAAGGAGGAATATAGCAAATAAGAACAGGACAAATGGGCCATATTAAATATAATGAAACTAACAATTTCCAAGAAGAGAAAAGTGGAGATAAAGGCATGAATAGCAATGAACCGAGCAAACAGTGGAGCACACTGAGGCAGGGGGAAACATGGAGCATACACGACATGTTGCACACTGGGAATGCAGCTTGTATAGAATTCAAAGGCAACAATTGAGAGAAATAAATGCAAAAAGGAATTTGTGAACATCAAATCTGATCATTAAAGGTTTATCAAGACGTGAAGAATGTAAAGATGCACTTTAAATACAGTACTTTGTACAACTGAATGTAAAAGCTTGTGTAGAATCAAAGCTTAACACAAAAGTGGGTAAACTTGTGTTATGCTGATTATTTCTTTGTTGCAACAAGTCTTATCTTGAAATAAATATAACAACATTGGGAAGCCTGTTCATTTCCCTTTTAAATGATGCCACATTTGTGAGGAATTTGCATTTTTGGGATGAGCAGCAGAGCTGAGAATGCGGGTTGTACTCATAAGAAATTTGTCAAATCGCCTCCTCCAATGCCGGACAGATTATTCTACCATTGACTCTTGTTTGGTGTTATTTGGTAGAATGGTTGATTGAAGTCTAAAGAAACACAACTTATTGACAATTTAACTATTTATTCACTCAGCACATAGGACTTGAGTTGAGTCGATGAGTCAACATAATTGTGTTGGTTGCTCTTGCATGAACTGCACACTCAATTCGATCCCTCGAGTGTTCATTGGGGTCAAGGTCAGGACTACTGGGAGGCCACTCCATCCTCTCTACTCCCAAAAACTGGAGGTCATCTCAGAAAAACCCTGCTCTGTGGGGGTGAGCGAGGTCATCTTGGGAGAAAGAGTTCATGGCCTAGGTTTTGGTTATAGGGATTGCCGCGAGTGGCAGAATTTTATCCTGAAATCAGCAGAATGCTACACGCGTCTTCTCGCTCTTTGACCCCATGATCCAACGGTCATAGGCCAAGTTTGGACACATTATTGAACACAACGTTCAACCAAATGTTCAGGTTCGAGTGCATGTGTTGCGTACACGAGCCTTGAGGTGAAGTGCCATCAGCCATATGGTCCTGTAAATTTGTGGACAACATTGTAACAAGGTGAGGAAACTGTATTTGTTGGTGGTCAACTTCTTCGAACTCTGCTTTCATTCGAGGTTAGGCTCACTCTTGCTAATGCAGCCACTTGGTTTCGCTGAGTGTCAATGTCAATTCTGCTGGTTCTGGTTCTTGAACCCAAATTTGAACTAGCTGGTGTGTTTTGCCAGTTGTTGCAAAAATAGTTGGTTCCAGCTTGGGAACTATGACATCATCAATGGGCACATCAGCATCAAACACATAGATATTTAATGTAACAGCAGAAAGTTCATTTTTTTATTATCATTTATTGTTTATTGCACTTTGCAACTTGTTAAACTACCTCATATAATATCTGCATCCTTGCACCACTCACCACTTCACTATTATCATATTTTAGCCTGTAAATACTAGTCCTGTCTTTGTGCTATTCTTTTGTGTTTTTTATTTTTTGTTGTTATTAATATTTTACCTTTTATGCCTTACCACTAACTTGTACAAGAGAGCACAGTGTATCATAACAAATTCCTTGTATGTTCAAGCATACCTTGCGATTAAAGTTGATTCTGAACATTGTTTTCTGTGTTGATTAAATGAGCAGATAGTTGAGGAAGTCAAGAAAAATGGATAAAAAGAGTGAGGAAATCAAAAAATTTTAATGGCACTTTGGTTCAAAGAATTTTTTATATTTAAAAAACAGTGCACATTTAAATCAGTTGGTTGCATATGTTGTGGAAATCAAAGATATTTCCCACATAGATGTTTTTATTTAACATTTTATTGAGCATAATAATAAAACTACATAAATATTCTGCTATTTTGCTGGTGTGTTGTTTACTTTCACTTGAGTAACACAGAATAACATCCTCCCACGTTCATTTGGCTTTAATAGGTATGACTGTTGGCTGGTTCACTTTAAAGCACCAAGGTCCCAGAATCTGGAACAGAACTGGTTCCAGAACCAGAACCATGCCGGTGTGAAAGCTCTCTGAATAGGGCTCAAGCTAATGTACATTTTTATTAAGTTGATAAAGTTGATCAACTTAAAGGCTACAAACTATATAGTTGGAGTTTGAATATTTGCTTGAAATCATGGTAAGTACTTTGACTTTTCACCTCCTTAGATCACTGTCATAGACTTTTAACTTATGTTTATATGAAAAAAGAAAAGGAGACATTTCAGGCATTACATTTCTTACTTTTTGTCATTTATGTGATTGCTGTTGGTCTAAAGCCTGAGGACTGAATGGAAAAATGATTCGATAATGACAAGCCTGAGTTTTCTTCGCCTTCAGCATTGACTCATGCAGGTTAGCACCTCTCAGTCCTCTTAAACAAACTTCTGCATCTAAAAATACACGATGATGAATGTCACATCTGAAAGGTACAGGAAGTCGAACTCGAACGTGTGATTTCAAACCAAGCGGCCGTGCTTTTGTTCAAACTATCCACCTGTGAACCTGATGAGAGAAGCAGAGATAAAAGAGCCCCGAAGAATACAGTCTGGCTCTGTCTGTCTCTTCCTATCAGTGCGCTCGATTGATGCGACATTGTGCGCGCTGACCCTCGACAAAGTGGATCAACGGAGGAGTCGAGTGGCAAATGGCGGAATTTTCAACAAGCGAAACCCCTTTCCTTTCATCGGACTCGAACCGAGTCTGTAAGCTGCATCGATCTGCTGCAAACAAGCAGGACGCAACTGAAGGTAAAGCGCGGCAAAGTACACACACACACACATAAACACAGCACCTGTCAATATAACCTGACAGCCTACACAGAGACCCTCTGTACATATGGATGATAAACCATATGTGCAAAGCAAACTGATCTATTCCTGAGATCACACTTCAAGAAGACATCACAAGAATTATACACACTAACTAGTTCAGTCACTCTTTGTCTTTGACGCATACACACACACATACACAAACACACATACACACAACAGGGTCAGATTAGGGCAAAATAGTCCCAAGCAACCCGGCCTTATTCTGTATCGTCTCTGGAAATGACCTCCAGTGTCATAGCAATTACTGCAGCCACTAGAGGGTTTTTGTGCACGATTGTATGTGTGTGTGTGTGAGAGAGAGGGAGAGTGTGTGAGTGTGTGTAATGATATAAGAAGGTCCTTTGACACCTCCCTATCTCTAGGTCATGTGGCCTGCGGAGACTCGGTGGAGGTCACCAGGATATGAGCTTCTAATGGGGAACATGGGAGTAGAGGAGGGGTTACGGAGAGGGCATACGAGGGGCCACACGACGAAAATCACAATGTGAATTATGTAACTCGTGACTTCAACTGCATCACGATCAGTTTTCCTCTCATTCCTTTATATGATTTGACACTTTAAAGGCTAAATTAACGCGTCTCTGGAGGGATGTTCATGACCTAAAAGTTATTAAAATGTCTTCACGTGATGTAAAAAAAAACACTGCATGAAAGTCAGTGAGGAAATTACTCTCTTTGTTCTAGAGGAAGCTCCCAAAGGAATTGGTTTTTCTTTCTTAATACTCATACTTGTGTTACAGTAAGTAAGTGTGACATAGAAGTGGAGCAACACATCCAATGAGATTAGAGTCAGTGTCCTTGTTTACGTTGGAAATGAGCAGTTTTTGGAGGTTATTTGTGATTTATACAGGGACTCCTTCGCTTGTTTTCAAGGGGTGTTTATTATTTTAGCACTATATGACATTTTGATCCCTCCAAGAGACACTTCTACCACTTTTTTTCTTTCTTTCTACACACACCCCTTCACTGCCCAAACCCTTTTAGGCACACACTCTATATATCACACTTTTGCACGGGAAAAAAAGAAAAACACACCCACTCTAACAGCAAATTCACACATCCTTAGTGGAGCAGCACACATGTTCACACGCATGTCTGCGCCTCACACTCCTACACTCACACCAACACACACACACACACACACAAGTAAAAAAGCCAGCAAAGCCGCAATAAAACCAACCCAAGCGTTTCTGTTGTGGATCCTAATCCACTTTTCCACTTAGCTAGCTAGTATAACTCTTCCTCGCTCTCCCTTCTTCCCTTCTTCTGTGTCATTCCCTCTCTCTCTCTCTCTCTCTCTCTACATCTCCATCCCTTCTTTTCCCCGCTCAGGAAAACAACACAAGTGAGGCTGATCTGCGTAAATGCTGACGCAGGTAGAAACTTCTTGCTTTAAAGATCTTTAAAAGGAAGGGCGGAAAAAAAAAACAAAAAAAAACAGGGGGGCACTTATTTCTTTTGCCAGAGCAATAAAACCCGAAACCACAAACTGGCAGAAAGGCAGGAGCGCCAACCTGCTAACACTTAAGATCGATAAAACTCCCCCTTTGGCGTTTTTCAGACTGATAGTGCTGTTTTACTGGTGGCCAAAAGGTCAGGGATATATGGGCTTTTTCAGGTTGGGTGGATTTAGTTAATGGAGTATGTCATGCACCGCGCCGCTCAGGAGTATGGATGAAACTGTAACTGTATGCTAGGTTAACACTTATCACTGCCAGACTGGTGGAGCATTTTGCTGCAGCCTTGGCTGTGAGAGGCCTCAGCAGCAGACAAAATAACAAGGTTTTAAATGAAACTCTTGCCTGGTGAATCACTTTAGTTCCCAATGGTTACAAAACAGTTGCATAATTCATCCATTATTGTAAAAACATACACAAAATACAAGTTAAATTTTATTCAACTGAAAAAAGCTGACATCTTTTCAAAGTTTCGATATCAGTGATGCTGGTTAATTTTGAAACACGACGAAAACACAGCAAAATTGAAGAATCTTTGGGGTATCTTAATTTGCCTTGTCTGTTTTTGGATTGGCCTGTTTGTGTATTCACACAGTAAGGGGTCACTGGCAATCAGCACTGACACTTAAGAGCACATGCTTTCAGTAAACACAGCAGAGCTTGTTCAAATTTCCATCACACTCCTTTTGGTGTTCCACAGGGTTCAATATTTTTTTCCTGTTACACCTGAATAAAAAGCAGAGGTACAGTTGTGCCGGAAAGTTTACACTCCCCAGCAGAATATCTGATTTTTTGGCCTTTTCTCAGAAAATATGAATGATAAAACAAAATCCTTTGGGTTGGGTGAAGACATTTATTGAAAAAAAGAAAAAGGCAACAGACACTTCAAAAATGACCCTGTTAAGAAGTTTACACGACTCTGGTGGTTTTGTCCTGATAAATGCACAAAAGTTAACACAAATGTGTTTGAAGGTCTACTAAAGGTAACCATCCTCACCTGGGATCTATTTACTTGTAATCAGTGTGTGTGTATAAAAAAATGAACAGGGTCATTTTTGAAGTTTCTGTTGTCATTATGGTTTAAAAAGAGTAATCACAGTTGTTTGTTAATGAATGTCTTCACCCAACCTCTAACCACGAGTGTCAGAAAGGTTTTTGTGTTTCCATTCATATTTTCTGAGAAAAGGGCAAAAATCAAAAAAATTCTGCCGGAGGGGGTGTAAACTTTTGGGCACAACTGTAAATCTTGTCAATTTCCCACCACTCAGACTTCTCCGATTATTGCTGGTAAATTTGATACCTGAAATTTAGCCCTTCCTTGATTTTCAGTGGTCATTGAGGCCCCATTTACACAACAACGTTTCCAACTTCTCACCTGAGCTAGCTAACACAAGCAGCATCAGAGGGATGTTGGATATAAACCTCAAATCAGCCCCAGTACACCCTTAAATGATTACATACTTTCACAGACAGTCGATGTAGAAAGGAAGGAAGTTATCAGTAAATCTGTTCAAAAGAAGAGCTAAACATGCGAGCATATTCAAGACGTAACCAGCATGTTTGCAAAATTCTTGGCTAAATATCTCAAAACAAAGCTTTGCTACACACATTCTAAGCATTGAAGCTTCTGCCCTTTATAAAATCTGTACAGTTTCAGCCTCAACTGCATCAATTTTATGCTAGCTAACAGGCACAATAATATTAGCATTGCTGCTCTTTATTAAAGTTTTACCTGGTTGAGTTGCTCCAGGTCATCGAATCCCTCAAGAACCTTCCGGTATTTCCTCTCCCTGTACTTCCTGCGTATAAACGTGGCACGCTGCTCTGTTGAGGCACCACTGAAGAGGTCCTCCTCCAGGGGAAGGTTCGCAGCCCAGAAACTGTTAGCATGTTTGTTTCCAACCTCAAGAAAGAGCTGTAGTGATTAAGAAGTTTATAGGTCAGTCATTTCAGAGGGTTATGCTTTGCTTTGCCTGTACAACATTTCTTGGTTGCTGTAATTTACTGGATGGAAAGCTAGCTTAAGTCGCTAACTCTCACTCAGCATACAGTGCTTACCTCGACTAGCGCATTGCTCCAGATACTGCTGTCCAACTTCAAGCTCCGCACTTTGGAAATACTTGGACCAAGAGAACGGTGCTGCCCTGGAAGATAGAAGTCAAAAATATGCTCAAAAAATCCAGAACGCCCTAAGGTTTGTGAAACAGTTCTGATCAGATAAACTCAAAAATGCATGACTGCTGGGCTACCCTTTTACTTCCTGGAAAGCTGATTTGAAAATCCAAAAATTAGCATCTACATACATGCACGAAAAACTCCAGACTGTACACGTGAATACACACCACATGTGAGCGACGGAGTAAACAATAACAGGCAGTTACAAGATGGAGAAACCGAGCATGACTGGAAGCTCACTCGCTCACTCACAACAGACATATTTAGTCCCTTCAGCACTCCTAATTGGAAATGAAAGCATAGAACGAGAGCCATTAATTGCTAATGAATCATGAGTAATTCATTGTGTTTGTGGGTCGGCCTGTTTATTTGGGTGAACGAGGGGCTTCTGGGGTTGCTTATGGCCAAAGACAGAGTGTACATGCATAATACATCTGGCAGGAGCTGGCTGTATGTGTGAATGATAATCACCGTCCTGTGTGTAAAAGCAGATAATTTTAGATTTAGATGATCTTATTACTGTCATCTGTGCTCAAGTGGAGCAGTTGTGAATGAATATGTGGGGCCATGAGCGGGGACAAGGACGCTTTGACACAGATCTGCAGACACCAGAAACAACAGAATTTTTTTATTATTATGTGAGATATTCAAAAAAGTGAAAGTAACTCTGAAATTGTTGTTGATATCTAGTTAGAAGTATTTCCTCCAGCCAGTTTATGAGGAGCCATGTTTCACCTTTTTGATATGAAGTACAACTAACTATGATATTACACTTTTAAAAGAAGCAGAGGCTATTAACACAGACTGTAATTGCAAGGATAAGTCTACCTTGAAGCACCTGTCACAAGTTTTTGGCTGGTTTTAAAGTGGACTGAAATTAATGCAGTTGCCTCTTTGTAAGTGTTGGAAGTCAATGACCACCACAAGATGTTTGATTCACTTCTTCTACAAACACCAACCAAAACCTGTTATCCTCTCAGCGGGTGGTCAGATGGTATCAACTGCTGTGCTACCAGAAATTCCAGTTGATATAAATTGTTATCCTTCAAGGTTATGTACACACAGTTTTTTCAAGGGCCTGTGTCCACTGTCCTTTAAGGGCCTGTGCTCAATGTCCTTTTGAAGCCTTGTGCTCACTGACTGTTTGATGACCTTTGTTTTTTGTCCTTTTAAGTACCTCTGCTCATTGCTATTTCAAGGGCCTATGTTCTTTTATTTCAAGGGCTTGTGTCCATTTTTGTTCTGAGGGTCTGTGCTTGCCCTTTCAACAGATTTCTAAGTATGCTGCACTCTTAGGGCACATTTATACTCCCTTTGTATACGAAAATTCAAATGCCCTTTTCAAACAATATGAACATCACATGCTTCCATGTGTCCTTTACGTTGGCATTGCTGTTAGCCAAAACATCCACGGGGGGGCAGCCCAGGGTCAAAAGTTTATGACAGCAACAAACTCAAAAAAAAAACCTGATGAGTGCGTAGGAGGTATTGCTAATGTATCCTTAACAGAAAAGATAAAAACGAAGGCAGCGTTACATGGGAATTGACAGCAATGCTGTGAGTTGCTTCCCTGAGTTTTCCAGTGGAAAAAAATCAAATTCAAAACTAAGGAACTTGAAGTCTGCAATTTAGTCAAGGGTAAAATGGCAAAATAAGCACAAAGTATTGAACTTTGCAGAACTCCAAATGGAGTTTGACTAGAATTTGAATAAAATGTTGAGCGTTACCCGAAAGGACATTGATATTAATGAATAGTTCTTGGTACAGGATTGAGATGATCAGGGAATAATTTCAAGGAGGGGGTCAAAAGGGGTGAACAAGAGCTGGTTCAAGAAGTAACTGTGTAGTTCGCCTTTAGTCAAGCCACCTTTTCTGTTCGGGCCTCTCACACCTGGAATTCAATACCAAACACAATCTATGAACTATAATCTTGCATATTTACATGTATATGTCCATTAATATGTATTGTCGCTATTTTCAAATTAAATTAACTCTTAACTCTTAAAATCCTGGTTCTCTCTGGAACCTAGTCCCTGATTTCAAGCTACAAAGCAAAACACATTAGCAGTGTGCATCAAATTCAACCAAAATGCAGCCGATTTGACCGTCTTCAGTTAGAAATACAGATAGCTGTAATGGTGGCTGTGGGATATTCATTTTCTTATTCTTATTTCAAGGCAATAGCATCCAAAATTTGTTGCAAGTCTCTTTACTAGCTAGGTGACTCACTATAAATGAGGTGGCATATCTTTCAATGTTTTTTGAATCTGGTGTATGAATTTTCAAATGAACAAAAAAATGGAAATATGCACCATACTTGTCAACACCAAAGACAAATAAAAGCCAAGACACAAGGTTGTGGCTTTTGCCTGTGCAGCAGCAGACATATTTTCCTCTTGGCGCCTGCTGCATTTCTACCAACACACTCCATCAGCTGAGCCATACCAACACCACAGGACCATTTTCACTTGTGTAAGGGTAATGAAGCTGAAAGAAGTGTGCCTGTGCCTGTGCACGTGTCACCGGGTACATGGCGAGATCTTCCCACATAATAGCCTGTTGTAAATGTCTTCATCTCTCCGACGGAACCAAAACAACGCACAAAAGGGCATTCCCATCACAGCCGCTTTCATGAAAGAAACTGTGCACCCCAACAAGGATATCAGACCCAATTAAAAACTTTTCCAGCGACACTTCATGGAGCCCTTTCCCAACCCCTCTGTACTTGGGTGCCATTTTCCCCTCACTCAATGATGAGTGTGAAGGAAACAAAGCAAAGCAATGAGTGCTGCATTTGTGTGTTGCTATAGAAACTGTTATGAGTCTTCCAGTTGCATCCTGGTTTAAAGGAGTTCCTTGCAATTACATGTGTGAAGCTGGGCCTCCGAATCATACGGGTAATGTCGTTTCCTCCTGTTGAATGAGTTGTGCAGTGGGAGTGGGGGCAAAGAGATGAAACAAGAGCATCAGGGCGGATACAGGGTTAGACGCTTGGAGAATAAAAGTTTGCATGGAATATGTTTTTTTTTCCCCTTTTTTTTTAGCTCATTAAGGGCTTTTATCATGGGATAATCATCAGAGAAGAACAACAGAAGCAAGAGGAAAGAGAAACCATCAAAGATGCAACTCTTAACATTTTGCATTAGTCCACTTCTGAAATAAAGTGTTGACAAACTAAGAAATTTGTTACCCTGCTCAGCTTTTTCAACACTTTTATTAAGTCATTAAAGGGGGTGGGGGGGTGGAGCTATGGAGATGTTAAGGTAAGGGTTGTTGCTTAGCATTTCAACATCAAGCATTTGCTGGAAGAAAGTGCCTAACGTTGAAATGGGGCTCAGCATCTCAACACTGAGCTTTCCCTGCAAGAAAAAGCGAGGGTGTTGAAATGCAATGCTCAGCATTTCGAGCATTTGCTGAAAGGAAATTCAGACCTCATTTTTGTCTTTGAATAACTTGAGATGGGAAAATTTTCTGGACTTGTCAGTTGAATGTAGCTCCTATTAAGACTAATAACACATTTTTTACGAAAAAAGACATAATGACTTGCTGAGACTTCAGTTTCTGCAGTGTGAAAAAAAATGGCATCAAAGAGAACTTAACATAATTGAGTTAATTTGTGTGTCTAGAAATATCATTCACATTGAAAGCTATTGAATGTTTTTGCTGAAAATGCTTTGTTTCTAATTTGCTGACCTTTGGAGTGCCCACTCCCCTGGGAAAAATTAAGTTTTTTGAATTAAATTCAATTGATTTGCTTCTGGTGTGCACTGTTAAAACATAGCGTTTTGGCTGATGTGCCACATTGAGTCCGACCTGCCACCCTTTTTTTCTGTATGGTCCTTCATTGAAACCTTATCAAGGCACTTTTCGAACGCTAAGTAAATCATAAGCATAAGGATCAGGCAACTCTATCATTATTGAATCTTTCTGAAGTCACTGCTTGATAGGGGTTGTAATGTTTGTAGATCTGTTACAGAGGTCACTTGTCAGTATTCCTTTACTTATATACACCTTTTTGAGAGAACTCGTGATTGGAGAGTCAAATGTTTTTTCTTGCATATAAGCTACTTCTTAACAACCTTTACTTTCATGAGGCAGTAAAAAAGCAGACCTCATGAGTCCTCTAACTCAACGCAAACAAAGAAAAACTATTAATAGTCTATAGCTTCACATCAAAGAGGGGAAGCCATGGACTATTAAAATTCATTCGGTCTTGGCACGAAAGGAGGAAAAGCCAATGTGGGATCATTTTCACCATTAGCCTTCTCATTACTTCTTTCCTCTTCCTCTTGTTCAGCATTTCTCTTTATTGTCCGTGACATGAGAGCGCTAATTAAAAGCGTGAGCAGTCATTGGTATTCCGAACGGGCCAGCACCTAATTTAAGAAGAGCACAGAGTGAGGACAGCTTCCTCGTTGCGAGATATTCACCCTCTCTTTCCCAGCATGTCGACAAAATGTAATATTAAACAGCCCTGCAAATGAAATCATTTAAGGCTGTTTGAAAAGGGATGTTGGATATCTGATGCGCACCAATTACACAAGCTTTGCGGAGGTGAGGGGAAGAATCGCATTAAAAGTTATGACTCTGAGAGGAATCGTGGGCCTGGAGAGGATCCACGGGGAGAGGATGGAGAGGAAAAAAAAAAGAGGCAAACTGTCGAGATCTCACTCCAGATCTGGCATAGCCGCTGCCTCTCTCTAATCATGTTAGGCGGGTCAAGAAGCAGTTTGGGATCCCCCAAGTTCTCGCCCGCAGCTTAATCTCTGTTGTCGTTTCATCTGAGCCGTCCAGCATCGCCAAATAGATTAGAGAGTCCAGAGGCCAGACGCCAAGTCCCAAAAGTGGCTTATCACCTGAGAGTTTCCTCCAGTCGAGCCTCAGGGTCAGAGTGCATGCTCACAGACACACCAACAAATCCCAAAACCACACACACACACACACACACACACACAGATTATTGATTGAGACAAAGCTAACAAGCTTTCATACTCAGGTGTTTTTGAATGTTTTGTTCTCAACTCTCTGTCAGCAGAAATTTCCCTTTTGTTTCCATTCAACTTTGAATTTAGATTCAAGAATATCAAAAGAGAAACTGACAAATTATACAAAATACAGGGCACACATGGCCTGGTGGATGTGGCCGCGCGCCATGGGGTCTGCCCTCGAGCGGGTGGCCCAGGTTAGCCTCCCGCCTGTGGCCTGTTTCCCGCATGTCATTCCCCGCTCTCTCCCCCTTTCCTGCTCTATCCACTGTCCTCCTCTATCCAATTAAAGGCGGGAAAGTCCAAAAATATCTTTAAAAAAAAAAACTTATACAAGAAACTAGGGGGGAATTTCCTTTCAGTAAATGCTGGATGTTGAAATGCTGAGCACCGCATTTCAACACTCTTGTCTTTCCTTGCAGGAAAAGCTCAGGGTTGAAATGCTGAGCCCCACTTCAATATGAAGCAAGAAAATGCTTAACCCTTTCAGGACCAACCCATCAGAAAAAAGTTAGAAAATTCCAATTTTCTGGAACTGAGATGTTTGTTAGCCTTTTTATCAAAATCCACAAATAAAATATTGCTTTATCATTTCATTCATGATATATTTCTTGTATCAGGTTTGACACACTGGGCAGTTTTGCAAACTATTTCATCTATTTGTTCAAGTTTTTTTTTTAGCAAATATGCACCCATTTCATGCAGGACACACTTATTTTAGATTTTAAAAAGTAACTTTTTATATGTTACTCAAACAATGATTTTTCTGACAATATGTGAGTTGATAATTTCATGACAGCAGACATTTTCAAAAGGGCTAAAATACAACTTCAGCTGACTGTAGTGATATGACACTCCTCATGGTGGTTGGATATGTTTGGATATTTTTAACAGGTTTTTAAACAAACCATTTATTATATTGATGAGACAGAGATGTTTGAACTCATGTTGCAAATCTGCAACACCTGCCTTGAGATTTGGGTTAAATACGCAAGAAAATTTATAGGTATCAGTGGTTTCCAGCTTTTTAACTGGGGCTTTGAACCAGGAACCTTCCTCTTGTCAGACATCAATAATGACCCCTGCCCCATCCTATAGTCCCCTGAGCATTCTGCATGTTTTATTCAACATATTGTATTTTTATTTAACAAATTCTATATTTGTATTGTATGTTAATTTTACAGTGTATATTTATCTAATTCTTTGCCTTGCTCTGTTATTTATCTGTTAAATTGCTGCTTTGTGCCTTTAAATTGCCCCAGGGGCCAAATAAAGCTTTTTGAATTTAACTGAATTGAATGTGTTGAATGTGCAAAGTGGGAAACAGCTGGTGGGGTCGAGTCCCTTACCTGCACACTTCTTACAGATGACCACGCCCAGGTTGACCGACGCCCACTCCGGCTGCGTGGCTCGGCAGTCGGCGCAGCTCCTGTTGGCCTCGTTGAACCAGATCTTCTCTGCCACTTCATAGTCGGAGAGTGTCTCGGCGATCGATTCCTGAACTGCTTCAATCCACTCCTCCTTCTCCCGATCTGACTCGGCCGTGAAGCTGCAAGGATCGATTTTTAGCCCCCCACCACCACCACCCGACACATGGCTCACTGTTATTGATTTGATTTGAGAGAGCAATTAAACAGCACAGTATAGCTTGGCAGGGTTAGGGAGGGGGTGTCGTAGTATTCGGAGCAGTTTTTGGGGAGGTGCTGAGTGTGTAGGCCCATGTGTGATTGCAATAGATTGGTGATATTGATAAGGTGCTGGGAGGAGGCGACAGGGCAGGTAAATCAATCTGCCCCACCAGCAGGAAAAAATCTTTAAAGTTTTAATGTTGGATATTTCTACAGGATATATTTTCTTTTAAGCTTTCAATCAAATACATTTTATAGTGACACATTGATGTTGCAAATTAAATTCAAAGTATGATGTAAAGATCCACAGAATGCAGAAACGCTATCCATTATAACAGATTTTAAAGAGGGGGGTTGTCGTCTTTTTCTAAAAGCTTTAAATTGTCCCTCCAGTACGTCCTTAGTCATTTCAAATGATCAACACACCGTTTCACCCTGGTGTTTTTGAAAACTCTTGTTTGTCTTTAAGGCTCTCAAAGCTCCTTTCCTCTGATTGGCCAGCCCTCTGGCTTGTCAAAGGGCAGTGCCATGAGAAGACCTTGGTGTTTGAGGCCCACTCATTCAATTTGTCATATACCAGTTACAAAATCCAACAATAGAGGATTAGGGCTATGCTAAAAAGAAAAAAACCTGAGGGTTGCAACTACGGGATTGCATGGTGTAGAAATGTCCAAAAACTCTCTGAAAGGGCTAGCTAACTAGCTTTCAAAAAGAACAGAGCAAAAAAGCATAAAAATTTAGTCATAAAGTACAAAAAACAGTTAGAAAACGAACAGGTGCAACAACAGGCAGCCTGTGTGGTTGATGCATGCGCATAAGATTATTTGTATAAACATTACTTTATACTAGCAAGTTTACAACTTCATTCTAGTAAATTTATGAAATCCTTTTGCGTGGCCCTAATCCTCCGTTGTAAGATCCTGATGTGGTGGCATCATAAATTTCAGCAAGTCTCTTGAAGATCTCTCAAAAATCACATAAAGATAGCGTGCTGTTTTTAGGACCGCCCATTTTAGCAGTTCACAGACATATTATGGGATTTCTGTGACATATGACTAAGTTGAGATTTGAAAACCTGCACACATTCAGTGTAAACATCCAGCATTGTTACTTTACATCCATATGTAAATTTTGTGAATTAAACATGATACCCCTCTTTAAGTTGTGAATCTTTCATGTAAACACACTTACTGCTTCTTTAACAAAGGAGGTCATTTTAAAAAACATTAATATGCATTAACATGATTATGTCCAGAACAATCAAAAACAACTTATTGAAACATAATCTATGCAACAACTTGTCGCACTGTTTCACCCAAAATCCGCTGAAATGTTTACCACGAGTGAAAGAAGTGACAAAGATTGACAAAGACATGAAACTGGGAGCGAAAAAAAAAAAAGAGAGAGTCCTCGCTTGACTGAAAGAAGCACTTAAGAGAGCAGAAATGGGACCACTGGTCTCCATGACAACCAGGCAATGGCTGTAGAGTAAGACGGAAGATGAGGTTTGGGGGGGGGGGACAGAGCCAGCGGGGAGGGGAAGCTTTCGCCTGCAGCAGAGGATGCACACCGGGGCCATGCTGGCCCAAGCGAGCCCTGGCAGAGATCGATAGGTTGATTGGGTTCAGCCGTTCTCTGCCTGCCAGTGCGTCGGCCCCGGGGCCCCCGTCTAAAGAGATGGCTGCTCACATCGCATGCTGAACTGCAACACGGCCTCAAAATAAAAAAAAAATAACAACACAGAGAATGCTGGAGTGTGAGGAGGCCCCTAAAGACGCAGAGTTTTAGCTATGAAGTGAAAGCTGGTCCCAGGAGAAGACGCAGAATTAGCTGTAGAAACAACAAGTGGCACAAACGGGACAGAAATACAAGAAGGTGGCGACTGTTTTGAACCCCAACAATAATAAAATTGTTGCCTTTGCCCTCACTGTAAATTAAGTTTTGAATAAGCTGTCGACAAGCATTGTTCACTAAAATTACAACTTTCAAGCAATCTTGCTCATATTGTTGAAATATGTCAATCACTTCTTTAAACACAGGCTTCAAGCCTCCATCAGCTACGTCCCTGACACAAACCACAATCACCGCACTCTTATGCTTTTCAAGCCCGCTCAGATGTAATTATCTGAGACGTTAACAAGGCTGAAAGTAAGCTAAGAGAGCACTGAAATGTTTTGAGTGCTCTGTAGATACAAAGAAACAACAACAGCAAAAAAAACAAAAAAAAAACAACTCACTAAGTTACAGTAATGTGCTTAACACCAAAGTTAGCATCTGTTAGCTTAGCTTAGCGTCTACACCAAAAAGAAAAAAAACAGAAAACAAAAACGCCTACATCTCTCATACTCCTAGCTACAGATAGTTAGCATACAGGCTCTTTTTGATGTACTTGTATTACTTCTTCCACAGACTAGCTTAGCGAAACATTCAAAATGGGTGCACTTAGCATAGAATAAGTCTGTCATTACATTTTGGAACTTTCTGAATGAGTAACCCAGTTTTACTTCCTTTACAGTCTTAATGCTAAGCTAAGCTATCCATACCCTAGTTCACATTTAAATTTAAGGTATGCATGTGAGGTGTCATTTTTCTCACCTATTGGCATGGAAGCAGATCAGCTAAATATAAAAAATATTAAACTATTCCATTACTGAGAAATCCTCCAAATATTTAAATTGTATCTCCACAAGCGTTTGAACATTTTGTCTCTGAGGGTCTGCAATCAGCTAAAACTGCTTCTAGCTGTGAAATATTTAGTCAGAGCATGGACTCCAGCTTTGTTTTTTTATACTTGTATTTATTTCCCTACAACCAACCAAACAAACATTTATGATGTGTGTATTTATTAGCCTAGGAAGTTTTTGTCATCAGATGTTTGAGGCTTCTAAATGAACAAGTCAGTTTACTTCATAGCTAAGCTAACTGTATTTTTCTAACTTTATATAATTGCATATTTAACTAAAAGATATGCATGTGAGATGTCATTCTTTTCGTCTTTTGGCAAAAAAGCAGATGAGAATATTCCCAAGAATATTAACTTTTTCCATTTCTAAGGAGTCCTCTGAATATTTACATTAAACAAGTGTGCATGACTTATGTTATAGTCTTAAGTTGAAAAACTGTTCTCTGCTGTTAGACTAAGGGTTCCCTGCTCATTCAAGGACATAGTTTTAGTCCCCATTGATAAAAATGTATTTTCTATTAATAGTACTATGATGAAAAGCTTTATATATCCAATTTTAATAGACAAAATTTGAGATTATTATTTTCAAAGTTTCAAATTTGAAAGAAACCCAGATTTGATACCCTTTTAAAATGACTTCATGTTTATTTTATATTATCATAATGATTTGATTGTTGAGTTAAAACTGGCTTTTGAGACATTTAACAATACAGCCTCAAAGAGTACTTTTGGTGTTTTTCAGTTACAACCTTGAAACAATGAAGTAAGAGATGTCAGACAAACACAAAACAAACCTTACATGGGATTTTCTCCAATTCAACCCTGATCCTGGAATTTATCTCCAGCTTTAACTTTTGAAGAGGTAGAAGAAAGTTTAGTTCCCTTCAAAGTTGGGTGTCTTTGCCTCGGTAACTTCTCCCCACCGCCTCATTGTCATTCTCTCTACTCAAAAAAGCGGCTACAGCATCCACCGCAGTGGGCTGAACGCTCTGTCCATTTAACAGCAGCAAAAACAATGGAAAAGCCAAAGTGAGTCTCCACAGCTTAAAGTGATTAGATGAGTTTCTCACTAATCCCCACCTTGAGCAGGTAGGAGAACGCTCCCAGGGCTACCAATCGATTCGATCCACACACACCCGAAGACGCACACACACTCACGCTATAAAAGCCGTTCAGCAATCGCCTCATCAAAACAATTCAAGAGACCTGAGCTCATTTTGACTTCACCCTTTTTTTTTTTGTTTCACACAAAATGGCAATTACGCCCAGCGTATTAACGAAGCTGCCAAACGAAGGGGCCATTAAAGGCGCTGACACAAACAGATCGATCAGACATGCAACAGACAGGTAAAGGGATGAGGAGGGGAAAAAAATCTTTACACAAGGCATCGGGTAGAAGAAGAAGAGGAGTAAAAATAGTGAACAAGCGCGCACAAACAAACAAACAAGGCATGCTTTGTCCAGGCAGCTGTGACGGGTGTATTCTAAATGGGCCATTACAGCACAAACAAGCACCGGGCGCATTGATTGGAGGCCCCGAGGGAGTAAAGTCACCTGTAAAGGCTCCGTGCCCTGCGGTGGCAGAGATACCTGCTTGAGGCCCCCAGGGGAGATTTCATTAAAAAAAAACCTTGATCGATAATTAATGATTTTTGTAGAGGGACCTGTTTTCATGTAGCGTGTTTATCGCGCGTCTGCCGTGTGTGGAGGCTGCTGTTTCTCCAGACTTTGACGGAGATAGGATTGGAGAACAAAGGAAGTGAACAAATTGCAGTCAAAGAGAGCTGTCTTTTTGTTTCCAGAAGCTAAGCTAAGCTACAATGAAGGGGGTTTAAACAGCCAGATTTTTCCAAAATACCTAAAGTATTAGCAACAAAAATATAATCAAATACTTTAAATATGAAATATTCATACAGGGTACCTGCAGGTTTCAGCAAGTCAAATTTAAGACTTTTTAAGACCTTTTTAATGCCACTTTGAATGAAATTGAAGACCAAAAAAAAAAAAGCCATAAATATAGTCAATGGTTGGGGTATCCTGCTGTATTACAATCAAATCATAACTCTATGAGTCATCCATGTTTACTTTTTGTCTGTTTATTGAACTTAAAGTGATTCTCTCTGATTTATTGCTGCATGTGAAAGTGTAAACAGTGACCCAGGATGTGGATAAAAATGTATATCAGCAGTTTTTAAGACAGTATCCATTCTAAGTCTCATTCTCAAAAAGTCACACACACAAAAAAAGACAAATCCTGCCCTGACAAATTTAAAACCTTTGAGAAATTTATTTAAGACCAAAATACAACATTTTAATGAATTTAAGACTTTTTAAGGCCTTATTTTTAAATTCATGAATTTTAGACTTTTAAAGACTTTTTAAGGATGTGTAGGAACCCTGTCATATGTTGTAGAAATCCCTGAATTTGTCTGTCAACTGCTTCAAACAGTATGATCTGAAATTAGCATTAAATCTTCATGAGATCTTCCTGAGACTTGCCAAAAAGATGAGGTCACCACATAAGGATGTACTTCCTGGTTCCTGACCAAGCGGTAACCTCCGGTCTGAAAAAATGAGACAACACAGAAGTGCTAAAAAGCTGCTGTTCCTCCAGTGACCGCTTGAGGCTGGAAGTACCGGAAGTCACGTACAGATGAACGCAAAAGAAAAAAAAGAAGTTTTCAGATCCGAAATTAGTGTATTTAAAGCCTGGTACAAACTCTGTCTCCCATCTGTATTGCTAATTTGACTAACGGCACAGTGAGGGGGTTGAATTTTTTTCTAACTCGGCTGTTTGGAAGATATTAAGATCGAGAGCTTACCCAATCAGCTCAGATCACGTGACTGACCGGTGCCCAATGGCTGTGAGTTTGGGCACTCGTCCCGATTTCAATATGGCCCGCTGTTTTATTTCAAAACTGAGCTGTAGTAACAGACGGGTGACATCACAGTGACTACTTCCATGTTTTATACAGTCTATGTTCCTGACACATCAGAGTTTGAAGGGTGGGCCTCAAACACCAAGGTCTCTCCAAGCCTCTCGAGGGCTGGCCAATCAGAAATGAAGTAGTTTCGGGCAAGGAGACTTAAAATGAAGCTTTCACAAGAGAAAAACTGGGATTTTTTGAGCTGTGAATTATGTAAAGGTAACATTGAGATCCCATAGGGGTAATCAAAACCCTCAAAAAAAGCAACGTACCCCCTCTTTAAGGTGGCATTTTGAAAGTTATGCCTCGTAGTGTAACTTGAAGGAGCCTCTAATGTGTTCAGATAAATTTTCATCATCAGAATAGTCTCAGATGGTTTCAAACTCAAAGGTTCTCTTGAAAAGAAAGGCTGCAGGAAAGATAATGTGTTAGAAAACCTTGAAAGTAGTCTGGTTCGAAGCAATCATGAGATTGTCTGGGTTAAAATAACAAGCGAAGGTCAGTGAGTGGGAATTCTTTCACCATTAGCACCTTTAACTCTTATCGCAATATGAGACTCTTAATACCTTACATGTGAAAGAGTAGATTAAGCGAAATGCCTGCCCTTGCCTTTTAGCCCTGAATATCGATGCTACATGAGACGTGATTACTGAGATAAAAGTACAAGAGGCTTAATGTATGCAAAGGGAATTTTCCCAGCCTATAGGCTAAAACGAGCTGATATGGTGTGAGATTTATTTAAGGGAGGAATTTTAATGAAGGGTAGATATTCTGCTGCTGCTGCTGCCACTTGCTGAATTTTAAACAAATGTGCAGAAGCGTCAACCTGTTGAGTTTCTCATTCTTTGGGGGTATGTAGTCAAGGAGAGAATCCTTCACTTCACATTCATCTTTTAGAGTAAAAAGACAGAGAAACAGTCGAGGTAAGAGCTTGGAGATCAAATAAAAAGAAGGCACTTATCACTCTTACATGAAACCTCCTGAAAGGACACATCATACAACTTTCACTTTCTGGCATAAAAGGCCCCTTTTTTCTGCACGACAAGAGGGTTGAAAAAGACAAAAACTCAACGTGCGCACTCCACACTCGAGTTGATACAAATACGAGTCCAGACGTACCAGAAGCTTTTGAAGGGAGTGTTGATTTCAAAGCCCCTGCGGTCAACGTCTCTAATATTGGCAGCAGTCAGTTCCACTTCAGCAATAGCCAGGCCCGCTTTATAGTCCTGGAAAACACAAACAGACAGATGGAGAAGCAGAGATTTAATATGAATTAATACTGAGGTTGTTCGGGGGCTGCTACTGCAATAATCAACAATTAAAGGCTTGTTTTTCCTCATCACAAAGAGAAAACCCATTAGGATTTTAGATTCTGGGCTGAGTTTGATAAGAAAGTTCATCCAAGCAAGTTTTTTGCATCACGATACAGTTAGCATGGCCACGGTTAGCATAAACAAGCAAACTCATAGCTTCTGTTTACCACAAAAAAAGTTTTGTTGTTTTAAATTCTTGAAGCTAAACGTAAAATTTCAAACTTTAACTTTGATAGAAGCTAGATTTCAACTTCAAAAAAAGACAAGGTTAGCTGTTTACTCATGCTAAGCTATATGCTTCTTGGCTTCAGCTCCAAACGTAACACACAAACATGTCAACTTTAAATGACTATATAAGCAACCTCTATTCCGGCAACTATAATGTGAGGTGTAAAACTTAGCGCTTTGATGTGGCACATGTATTAACAGTTTAGCAAGACTGATCACCTGATTAAGTGAGGGTAAATAGTCAAGATCTAGCAAAAAGAGCTGGCTGGTTTGAGGCTGAAGCTAAACAAATCTGCAGGCATAAATTTGGAATTTTTCCAGGACTTTTTTTAGTACAGAATTCTCTCTGTTCACCCTCGCTAGTAGCTATCAGTAAATCTACGTTCCAACCCTAACTTATGGTCACAAGCTCCTGGGTAATGAACGGAAGAACAACAAAAACTAGAGGGGGGCCGTTTTCCTTTCAGAAAATGCTGGATGTTGGAATTCTGAGCCCCATTTCAACATTCCTGCATTTCCTTGCAGCAAATGCTGAATGCTGAAATTCTGAACCTCAACCTTGAACCCTAAACTTAGCATCTCCATTGCACTGGGGGGAAGAGCTGAACTGTAGTGTCACACTTGTACGCTTGTCCTATTTATAAACTTTCACTTCCCTTAGGACATCATCAGGCTCTAAAGGTCTTGAAAAAAAACATTTTGTGCCTGAACTAAACACAAATACTACAAACTGATCCTAAAAACTCTTAATGCACTTGGGTGCAGAGCTTAACTCTCATAGAGTGCACCAGTCCAATCTATGAACTCTGTTTGAAGGTTTTGATGATGTCAGCATCATAGTTATGCTGCTGTGAGGTTTCCATGGTAAAAGATTTTCTACATTCATTTTAATGGGCCAAACATTTGTGGAAAATGCTGAATATTTAAAAAAAAACAAAGTTAGGAAGAAAACCTTAACAATCACACTTCTCCTGAACATTCTGAACATTTTACTTTTCAAACTGTGAGAAGCGATGAAATTTTGTTCGAAGGGTAGCGAGTCAAAAATCATATATTAATAAATTTCAAATATCAATATGTTGTGATGCTGTTTACTCAGTACTTTAACATAATCAGTTTTCTCCTCAGGGTCAGTGGGCTCAGCCTTGGAGATAAGGTTCAGGACTTAAACATCAATGTGGAGCCGTTGCTCTTCTGCAATCCAGAGGGGTCAGATGAGGTGGTTCAGGCATTTTGTGAAGATGCCTCCTGGACGCGTCCCTGGGCATGTCCATCAAGTCAGACCCCCAGGGGACCCTGAGATTATATCTCTTTGATGGCCGGGGAACACCTCAGTGTCCCCTGAGAGGAGCTGATGGAAGTGGACAGGGGTCATTGGTCTTTGCTGATGGCGTTGCTGCCCCTTGGATGCGGATATGCTCCAGGAGACGGATGGATGGATGGATAGATGCTAACCCAAAATTGGGATAACAAGTTCAAAGTGGGCTGAAACACCAACAAACCTTTTTTTTTAGAAGTTTGAGGTTGTATTTTTTCTGGTTGAACCACATCAAAGACAAGCGAGGTGTCAGTTATCCAAGCATTTCTATTCATCTTCAATAATTCCAGCAATCTTTTAAGCTTGAAAGTACGCACGCAAAACTTTTTCCGACTTTAATTCAAACCCTCTGAGGAGATAACTCTTTTCCCAAAGAGCCCCCATAAGGGTCCTTCATAAGACACCAGCTACAGGCACTTTTTTTTGGCCAAATTAGTGACCATCTTTAATAAGGTGGGATCAACAGGTCGCCTCATTAAAGTCAGAGCTGGTTTCCTCGCATGGGGGCTTGAATGTCATTCGGTCTAATGAAAACTAACAAACACTGCAGAGACTGTCGAAGTCTCAGCTGCTCTGGTTCCTCTTGACTGTGTTACCTTTTATTTTCCTTTCAGGAAATGCCACGGATGACTGTGAGAGACCCGCTGAAAATAGTTTGTGACAGACCAATAACGCAGGACACATTCAGCAGGGTTTTATCCCGCTCGCAAATGACGCACAAACCAATTCTGGGTGAGATGTGTAAGTGTGTTTTTGGTCAAGAAAAGAGAGTGTTTGTTGTGTGTGTGCGAGCACAGAAAAGCTTTACGAAGGGCCCATCTGGGGAATCCACGCCAACCCCAGCTTTCAGCCTCGATGTTTTCAGAGGCCCATTTCAGAAATAGGGGTTAGACACAGAGGCACCGTTTTCATAAGCTCCTCTATAACTCTGCATCACACCGAACCCCTCGCTTCACCCTCAACACTCACCGCAGTTAAGACCGTTTTCTATAGCCTTGAGCTCTACACTGAGACAGACCAAAAAAAACAGACAAAAAGAAGTGCACCTACACCCACACAGGAAGAGACAACACAAACAAAAAAACACTGTGGTACAATACGTGAAAATACACACTTTTACTCCATCGCCGAGCCAAAAGAGTGAGTCAAAAGATGGGGGAGAGAGAGAGGAGCACAAAGAAAGGAGAAGCACAAGCGAAAGAAAAAAAAAAAAGGTCCTGGTAATCCTTACTGAGTGGGTGAGACGGGTGAGGGGTCAGCTGAGCAGTTTACAGAAAGAAAAGTGAGTGTGTAGAAAGAGCCAGAACAAAGCAGGATCTGCGCCAATACTCCTCAACAACGAATTACACACACACACACAAAAAAAGCCTTAGCAAGGAGCGCTAACTGCTGCCATGTTGTGCCAGCCATAAAGCATGTGTCTGTTTTTTTTCTCCCCTCTTCTTCACCAGATAAACAATTACACTAATTACACCAACAAAGAGACAGAAATGAATCGACACATTCTTTGTTGATTAGGCGCTTTTAAGGAATACATGGCCTAGCAAAGCAAAGGATGTGCGCGAACGCCTCGTGCAGGATTCTTCGACTAATTAGCAACAAACTCGGCCACATTCAGCGGATTGAAACACGTGGGAGACGGCACCTAAACATTCAGGATTTCCAAACCTGATCTTTCAATAAGGTGCCGCTTGGTTCAATTGGGGCTAATGTTGTCAAAATCTTCATTTTAACCATCATTAGCCCCAATTAGACTACTTGAGGCTCACTTGGAGAACTGTGGCGGAAAATCCAAGCAATTATTCTCCTTTTTTCGGAATGGTAAGTATCCAGTTATAAAGGGTGGATTTGGAAATCGAGAACTCAGATTCCGTGAAGCATTTTTGAGTAATTAAGACCCTCCGAGCTCAGAGGAAGACGACAGATGAGACAGACGAAGGAAGATATAGGAAAGCCAAGGGAGCAGTAGAGTGAGACAAGTGAAATCCACCGTGCGGCCAGGTCCTAATTGAGCTCAAAGTTTGGATTTGAGGGCTTGGAAGCAGCAGGAGCTTGACTTTCTACCCTATCAATTACAACTACCCACAGTTATGGCTCTTTTAATCTTTTCCAAATCTGTGTGTTCAAAGTTTTGAAGACCAATGGTCCTGAAGAGAGTTTAAACTCATATTCAAGTTCAGCTGAGGATCTGTCTGTTTGTATATTTCCTCTCTTTTCGGACTTCTCTCACTTTTTGCCTCAGAGGGCTGTCCACTAATAAGCCTGGTTGTACTCAACATTTCTGCCAGTTCAAAAAAGTTGTATCCCAAAATATCACAATAATTATTTCTTTCCAATATCCTGCTTGGTTTTGAAGTTCTCTTGCTACTATCGCAAAGACCTCACACACCCCTGGAGTGAGTTGAAACAATTTTTTAAAAGCACAAAGTAAATTTTTTGGAAAGTTCTATCTTGATTTGTAATAATTCATTTTCTTTCAAATTTCAGAATTATTCTTATAAGAGGGGGCATTATACTTATTCAAGGTTTCACATTCTCCTTCTGAAGCTTTGTTTGAGTTGCTTTCAAAAGAAAATTTCGACTGTTGTTGTCTCTTCATGGAACTTTGGAAGCCTCCCCCACTGTTGCCCTACTCTTGAAACACCAGCACAGAGTCAGAGCAATGATATGCATTATAAAGGTAGGGTCTGTCGGATTTTTCTAAAAAAAAAAGAGCTTAGTTGTCATCTGTGGGCCTTTATGCACGTGTGTTAGTTTATGTGCAATCAATCAAAAGTTTTATGAAACACAAAAATCTGCTCTTGCACACTTGGTATGGTGGGTCATAAAAGGTTAAATTAACTGACTAACTAAATTTAAGATATATCAAAATAAACCTACAGCGACAAAGCAGAAACGTCTTGTTGTGAACTTTTAAGAAGATTTACCAACTTGATTTATCTCATGTGGATCCCATCAAACTCTCGAATGACTTTTTTTGCAAGTTGTTCCCATTGACTGTATAATGAATGGACAGCGTGGCTCCGCCTGTCAACGTTCTACGATTTTGAAGCCAAAAAAAACCCGTTACTCAAGCTGCCATTGTGCAGCCAGAGTCTGCGATGTAGAGAATTTCTGGTGGAGCCAAGTAAAAAAGAGAAATAAGTTTCGTATATCCCTGATAAAAACTACTCACGAACGGCAGCTGTCAACTATCCTAAAACGAAACTTATAACACGGTTTTAAACGTCCAATAACTAATGAGAAACTAACTTCTAAGTAAAAAAAAACACCTGAACACAATGCAGCCAAATTACACCGTCATACCACCTTAGTATAAGGATGAGAGAAACGTTTCTTCCAGGTATCGTAATTTTTTAAGTTTTCCCGGCTCATATCTGGAATACATGGGGAGGCAGGGCTTATGACCTATACTGCAGCCAGACACCAGGGGGCGGGGCATCTGCTGGAAGCTTCAGATTGAGCCGAATGTCGCTGCGTCTGCTGATTATACAGTCTATGGTTGTTCCAAGCAGCTCCAAAACACTTTAACCTCACAATGTGAAACTTTTACCACATTAAGTATCGAGCATAAGCATTATAGCTGAATATTTTTTTCAGGACCCTTTATTGATGATCACATTCAACTTTGATGGACTCAAGATCAGCTGCTCACCACATGCGGTTTTGCTAAAAGTAATTTTTTGTGATTGGCCAATAAAATGAAAATGCATTGATGCTGTGATTCACAAATTTGCACCGGTTGTTAACGCAGACATGGATTTTCCACTTTGTTGATTAAATGTATATAGAAGCAGAAGGATAGTGTCTGTACTGTATGTTAACATGCATCCATGAGCTTTTACCCCCCCACGTCTGACTTCCTGCACTAAGAGGGCAAAGCAGTCACCTATACCTAATGACCCTCATCCCATTCAGGCAGCCAATTAGAGCGCTGGGTGTTAGCGGGCGTCCAGCCCTCTCCACTCGTTACCTACCCAATATGTGCCGTGGCCTTCTGCCCTCACCAATTAATTCACCAAGGATCCAGGGAAGGAGAGAGGGGGCGAGGAGAGAGAGGCATGAGAGGTAAAAATAACTCACCCAATTACAGCAGCCGAGGGGTAGGTGGCAATAATGGCTCTCATGACGGGGGGGAAAGGGGAGAATGCCCCAGGGCAGAAAATTTGTACCAATGTAGATTTTATGGGCTTGAAGTCTGAGCATCATCAAAGAGCTTTTTCAACTAAGAAATCAGCTCAATTCAAGAAAACACACCGAAGTGTGAGGGGGGAAAGGTTTTCTTTCGCACTTGAAAATGAATAACCTTAACCTGGTAAGTGCTGAGTGAAAACCCCTCCATCTGAATATTCAAGCCATGCAAACCAATTACAATTTCTTTTCAGCCTCTTATTGTACGAGTCAGTCACTGAGAAAAGAAGCCAGGCGAGATAGAAAACCACCTCTACCGCGATCTGTACTTCCACGTCGACTCAGTGGCTTAAGAAACTCTTAAAGTGTGCAGGCGTAAAAGAAGAAGACCGGCTCACTGAGGAAGGAGGGGTTTAAGAGCACACACTCAATGGAGACAACAGGGTTTTGATTACTTTGAAAATCTGACGGAAGAAAGGAGAGGTCAAGGATAGGTTGTGATGTTGATGCGTGGTTAGAAAGCAATGGAAGAGGACAAATACCTCTGTTGATTTTACAGCCGCTTAGGTGACAAGGAGGCAAAGAGGAAATAAATTCAAGATCAGAGCAAAAAAATAATTTCATGTAGAGTGCAATAATTCAGGCAAAAAAAGAATATATCAACTCAGAAATAAGATTTATAGGAACTTATGAGCTTCAACATCAAGCAAACATCCAATTCAGAGTCTTACGATTTGTAACCAACAACAAATCTGCACTTGATTTATTTGAACTGGCTAGCAAGGTAACTTTATTGCAGTAGTTCTCAGACTGGTTTTATGGCCGCTCCCACGGGTCACTAGTCCCTAGCACTGAAAATTTGGGGCACATGCTCATGGTAAACACTGCAAAGCTTAATTTTACTTTCCATTATACTCAATTAGGTGTTCCACCTGGTTCAATATCGGGTCCCTACTTTCTTTTTTTCCTTCATTTTACATCCCACCTAACAACAGACAATAAATTCTGTCAAATTGTTCTTAGCATTTAGCAGCTAGCAGTGGTTTTTTACTAGATTTATTCACTTTTGAATGAGCCAAGCAAGCTTTTCTTGCCAGTCTTCTTTTACGCTTTAACAACTATCCAGCTAACTTTCACTGTGTTTTGATAAGAACACAAGCATCATTTTGAAGCTTTCAGTTTCTAACAAATTAGTTAGTATCTTTCTAGCTAACAGTTGACCCCTCTGTGGGAAACACAATTACAAGCAGAGTGTCTCTGCAGCACCTAGCAATACCTAGTTTGCACAAAGATTTTTTATTAAGAAAAAAAATTACACAAGCTAATAGTTACCTGCGTCAACATCTGAATTTGCTATACTTCATTGCAGCAAGACAAGTAAAAAATGGAGGCTCACTATTGCAAAGTGTAGCCAAGTTAGCTTCTCATCCCATTTATGCCATGCTACTTACGAGGAATCTCGCTTAACTATTCAACAAGATTTCACTTTATTCTTTTCAAGAGAGATGACATCATTCGAAAGCTGACAAAGCGTCCTTTAAAAGATGCTATTCAAGCTAGCTCTGGTTAATGCTGGAGTCCCTGAAACCTAGTTTGGGAACCAGTGCAGTAAAGTTGCCTTGCTAAAGCTGGCTAAAACAAATCAACTAGCATGTTTTTTTATTATTTACAAATCATAAAACCCTGAGTCGAATAATGTGATAGTAGATCATGTTTTATCTTGAAGCACAGAACTATTTTTGTTGAAAGTTTGAATTTTGATATTTGAAATCTAACTACTTCTACAGGCTGAATGTGGTTAGGGAACCCCAGCCGTATTGGTCTGAGGCTAATGTGCAATTTTGGATTTGCTTCAATAAAGTGCGATAGGGAGCTAAAGAGCTAAATCTAAGTACCCATAACTGATTATAACTCTCAATGACTTTGAAATACACAAAAAAAGAGTTAGCTAACAAACAAAGCTAACGGTTAAGCACCCACACGTTTTCTTTGAACCATAGCAAACACAAAGCAAACTGGGACCAAACTGAAAAACAACTCAAAAACAAAAATCCTGTTTCTCTGGCATAAAGAGTAATGAATAGCCAACTTTGAGCTGGTACATTCACTATATCTACTTAAATATGAGTTCTCTCTGTAGTGTTTACTGCTCATACATAAGGGCGCATACACAAAAACGATATGTATTCAAAGCAGGTATGAAAGACACTTATCATATAAAGCAGGATAGTAAGTGCACTTAAATTCCACTGTTTATCTTTTAGCAATCAGATATTCTGAAAAGCAACAAAACTCATCATGAGCACAGGGCTTTGATTACTCACTCTTGTGTCACAAACCATAAAAAATGGCCTTGCAGTCTGGGGATGATGTTAATTTATACAAGGGAGATCTTGAGAGAAGCAAATGAGAAAGAGATTTAATTAAGGTGGAGATTAATTAAATCCTCTGTCACAGTGTTATTGTATATTGAGAGTATCGTTCCCACCAGAGGAGCCTCGGCTGTGTGTGGAAACAAATTCAAAGTAGAAAGTAAAATGATGACAAAGGGGTATATGGTGATTATTTCTATGCAGCTGAGACCCCAATGGAAAAACTACATAGGGTTCAGTTACATGACTGTCCAATAATTCATTTAAAAAAGGGGCATTATGTGTTTTTTTTTTTCAAGTTTTTAAACTATTCCTCTTGTCCCTATGTGGTCACTTCACATGATTTACAGCTCAAAATTAACCCCAATTTTTCCCATACTGATGTGCAAGAAAATCCTTATTTCAGCCTCCGTCTGAAATACTTAGTTCAAGCTACTGTCTCTTTAAGGCTCCCGCCTCCACAACCCCCCTCCTTCTGATTGGTCAACTCTACAGAGGCCAGTCAGAAGAAGAGCTGTGTGCCGACCTTGGTGTTTGAGGTCCGCATATGAAACATGTCAAGAACCAGGTTAGAAATCCTTATGTCATGACTCATCGATTCAGCAAGTTTACAGACAAGTTTAAGATTTTTTTTCAGATTCAGATTCATCCATCTTTAAAATATTGGAAAGAAGAATACCCCCTCTTTAATCAATAGGCTAGCAGAGTAGACTTTTCACCACAAGAGTTGAACTTCAATATCTGCACACTCAATTACTTAACCCACCAGGGGGCCATGGCCCACAGGTTGGGGATCACTGCAATATCCTGCCTACACTTTGACATATAACTGTCTATGATAACACATTAACATGTGCACGTCTGATAATAACCTTAGTGGACAAAAAAATAAGATTTCTGCTTTTTTCTACTCAAAAAACAGATATACTTTCATGTAAATAAGGTTTATCATACCATATATGACAAAATTAATTGATAAAGAAATGTGAATGTGTGGGAAATATATTTACTGAAACGGAGAAGCGAAAAAATTGGAGAAAATTTTACACCTTGTACTTCATAAGCAGTCTGAAAAACAAAGACTTTTAAAGTGATATTGTCGAACCAGCTATCGCTCTTTTTCATAATAGAAAGTTGTGACAGAGTTTGTTCTAATGTAATCTAGAACCTAATGAGACCTAATCATGACACATTTACAGGATTTTACCACAGAATTTGTAGTCATTTTCAAAAATTAATGCTATACCACAAGACGGTGGCTAAAATAGGGAATCAGTAAATTAACAAAAGTATTTATCTTTTCTTAAAAATCTGGCCACCTCTAGAAAAGACTTGATCTCTAAGTTTCATGGAAGGAGAAAAACAGAAAACGAGACACCTTTAGGTGGATCATCCTGAGGAGTGAGGAGAGACTTTGTGCAGAGTCTGACTTTCTTTACCTTTGTGTTTAAATGACCTTAAACACAACTTCATCACAGGACTTGAGGGATGGGGCTGGGGTGTTAAAGGAGGAGCTGGGAGGATGATGTTTCCAATGGCTCGTTCATCATGTTAGATTAAATACTCCACTTCACTGAACTCCAACGGGGCAACGGTCTACCTCCCTCTCCGCTCTCTTGCTCTCCATCACTCCTTCCTTTTTTTTTCCTCACTCGTGACCCCTGCA
Source organism: Thalassoma bifasciatum (assembly GCA_008086565.1). Classification (NCBI taxonomy): domain Eukaryota; kingdom Metazoa; phylum Chordata; class Actinopteri; order Labriformes; family Labridae; genus Thalassoma; species Thalassoma bifasciatum. Next base: position 224,676 of record RPOG01000573.1, on the reverse strand, counting down.
CTGTGGCTTCATCTCTCCACTCCTATCTCTTTGTGTCTGTCGCTCATTCGCCGCCTCCCTTCCCTTCCCTTCCTTTCCCGCTCAAAAAAACTGAGCGCTGCTTCTCGCCGCTGCATTTATGCCGGGGATTTAGCTTGTAAGCTGAAATAATACAATTAATTTGCTCTCTCTCTGATTCCCTCTTTCCCTCCGTTTCTCCCGCGGTCTCAGATCAAGGAAGTGGAAATGTGCTGACAAGGAGTGAAACCCAAAAGAGAATTCTAACAAAGATGTTTGTTCACGCTAATGAAGAAAATAATGAAAGGCAAACAACAAAACTAAAAGAGCGAGCAGAACAAAATGAGAGGCAAAGAGGGATGGAAATGAGTCGGATGCGTGCAGCATTATCAAACACCGCGCGCAAATACGTGTGAGGCACTTTAAGAAATAGTATCACTGAGTTTGTGACTATCTTTCCATCTGAGATAGGATATCTTTCTGCTGGGACAGGAGGAAGCAGAGAACAGAGTCTCTGTACGTGAGCCGGCACTATCAGGGCCTAATTGGATTCACATCAAATAAGAGAGACTCAAGAGAAAGTCTGAGTGAGGGAAAACTTATCTCTTCTTTATTCTGCAGTTAAAGGAAGATTTAAGTTATCAAAAAAGAGTGTATAAGTCTTTAGAAACAGACTCCAAGTGCTCACTATATAAGTTTCTTATAGTGTCTCTGGTTGTAGGCCAGAAAAAAGGAAGAAGAAAATATCTAAGAAGACCAGTGTACTTATTTGACTCCACATAACCAGTGAAGTACTAAAGATTTACAGTTGTGTTCAAAAGTTGGCATACCCTGGCAGAATTTATGATTTCTTGGCCATTTTTCAAAGAATATGAATGATAAAACAAAAGCTTTTCTGTCACTCATGGTTAGTGGTTGGGGAAAGCCATAAACTACAACGACTTTGTTTACTCTTTTTAAATCATAATGACCACAGAAACTTCCAAAATAACCCTGATAAAAAGTTTAAGGCTCAGGAAAATTGGTCAAAATTGATGGCAAGGTGAATGCAGCATGTCATCAGAAAATACTGGAGGAAAATTCGCACTCATCTTTTTCCCCAGAAGCTGCGCATGAGACGTTCTTTGACGTTCCAACATGAGAATGATCTGAAACACAAGGCCAAGTGGACCTGCCATTGGCTACAGCAGAATAAAGTGAAGGTTCTGGAGTGGCCATCTCAGTCTCCTGACCTCAATATAATTTCATGTCCATACTAGATCTCCTGGAGACCTCTGCAGGAGCCTTTTGAGATCTCAACAGGTTTTTCACAAGATCATTTTGCAATCTTTACAAAATCTTTGCCAGAACTTAACTAGATCATCAAGACTTCTATGCTAGGTCTCAGCAAGATTTTGCAAGATCCTTGAAAAAAATGATGGATATTTGGAGTTTATACAACATTTTTTAGAGACCTTTGCAAGATCCTTGCCAGATCCTCACAAGACCATTTTTAGATCTTTACACAATCTTTTTCAGAAATTTAATAGATCACTGAGAAATTTTTGCAAGGTCTTGGCAAGATTTTTGAGGTATTTTTGCTAGATTTTTTAGAGATCTTTAAAAGATCATTCTGAGATCTAAGTTTATGCAAGATATTTTTAAAAAGTTATCTGTTTTTTCTCAGTCTTCCTGTGAACTTCTAGAGACCTTCTGAAGACCCTTGCAAGATCTTTTTGAGTCTTTTTGAGTCTTTGCTAGATTTTTGGGGGATCTTTGTGGCATCATCATGAGATTCTGGGATCTTTGCCAGATCTTTGCCAATCTTTGCGTGATTTTTGTAAGATTTGTACAAGATCTTCTTGATCATTTTTGATTTTTGCAAAGATGTTTGCAAGATGATTCTGCGATCAATCAGAGTTTTTTACAACATCTTTGTGTTTTATTGACAATATCTTCCCCAGATCATCCTGCGTTCTGGGGGAATTTCAAGATATTTTTGTGAGATCTTTACAAGACTTGCAGAATTGGTGTTTTCATCACCAGGCGAAAAACTGCTATCCAGATCAGTCTTAATCCATTTCAACTTTTTCATGAAAGCAGTTTTTTATTGTACTTAAAAGTTGTCTTTATCCAACTGTTCAGCTCTTTTCAAGGAAAGTACACTTCCTGCAGTATTGAAGTGTTGCTGCTACGTGACATCTCTGAGGTATCTCATCTTTGAATTGGAGGCAACAATTCTTTATAGAAAATCTTTGAAAGAAACTCAGGAGTTGAGAACACACAGGCTTTCAGTTGTTAGGAACAAGTGTTTTCACACGGTTTGACCCAAACCAGGGACTAAAAGTCTGGAGATCTCATTCTCTGCTTTAGGTGGATTTCATCAATTCTGTCAATATTTGCTGGAGGTGAAGCTCAAGTTTCTGCCACCATGGTGAATAACTGACAGAAGACTGTGGAGATGAAAAAAACAAACCTTTTTGAAGCCCAGCGTGAAAAATGTTCAGATTGTAACTTGAGAAATGTAGTCCTACAACCTTGACAAATCTGAATTTGAGAGAAAAAAAAAACTTAAAGAAGGGGTATTTTGCTTTGCAATATTTTTAACACGGAAACTACAGCATGAGAAAATCACAAGATATACTAAAATGCTGATATCATCACATAAGGATCCATCTGGACATGTTGGAGTTTGAAGGGGTGGGCCTCAAACACCAAGGTCTACCCATAGCCTTGCCCCAAACAGGCCACCAAAGGGCTGACCAATCAGAAGTAAGAGGGAGGCCTTAAAGAAACAGCAGCTAAAAGATGTGAGACAAACAGAAGTCAGTAGAAGGGTTTTAAAAACACCAATGAGAGAGTAATATGGATACTTCTTGTTTTTAAAGCTGCAAGTTGTTTACAGCTACAACGAAGGAACCAGAAAAACAAAAAGGAAAATATTTCAAAGTAAGGCGTTAAGAATTAATTTGATATGATTGTTCAAACAGACAAAAACATGTTGTTTTCAACTTAGGTTGGAAAAGGCATTCTATATGCAGATATTTATTTCCCAAGTAGTTGACGGTTATCTTTATTTAAGCAATAACCGTTTCTTCATGACACTAAGTGTAAATCTATGCAGTAAGAGTTGATACTCAACTACAAAAAAGTCACAATGCTAACTAAAGCTGCGTTAAAACTGCTCATCGGTAAACGTCAAAGCTGCCGCATGAGCAGCGAGTTCTTTCTTTCAGCATTTAAAAGTTATAAAAAAAAATATTGTAAACTTTTGATGTCAATCGTGGCCATAACTATTGAATAACGCAAAATCTTTAAAATGTTTCGTCCTCACTGTGTCGAATACACATTTAAAACCGAGCATGATTGAAAATAAAAATCTGTAGGTAGACTTTGGTCAAACACATACCCTTCGAACCATCAAAAACCGACACTTAACTTCAATTTCTGACCTTGTGGCTAGAATTCTACGGAGCATCATAAGGGTCATGGCGAGTTTTTCTGGGGGGGAAACTACTGCGTCCTCTCGCAATACTTTTGCGAGGGAACACCTTTTCGTATTTGTTTCCATGTTGCAATTTCTAGACAGTCTTTGAACATCCCAGCACCAGCTGCCTCTGTGTTGTGGCAAATGCAGGTTTCCCAGTGCAAAGAAATGACTCGTTTTGAGAAAATCACAATTGTAGCTCGCAGTCAACATTGCTGTGACTGCAGAGATGTGTTGGTTTTGTTTCTGAAATGCTCTGATGATGAGCTATTGATCATTATCATATTGATTCTCTATCTTTCTAACTTTTCTGGATCCATTCTCTGGGCACCTGAGTGAAAGTGAAAACATGAATCAGAAGGATCTGAGGAGAAAAAGGTATTGCGAGGGAACGCAAAAAAAAAGCATCTCTCCTTGACCCTTAGGGGGTAGAATTCACAATGGTCATAATGGACTTTTTTTTTTTGGCTTTTTGTGCCTTTATTGGAAAGAAAGGAGGATAGTGGATAGAGTAGGAAAGGGGGAGAGAGTAGGGAGTGACATGCCGGAACCCAGGCCACCCGCTCGAGGGCAAACCTCATGGTGCGCGGCCATATCCACTAGGCAATCTACGCCCCGTAGTGGACTTTTTTAAAGGTCTTTGTATGATAGTTATGCACAAAAAATTTCAGGCATGAAGCTTTAAGTAGCTGGGAGGCTGCATTTTTCTCACCCAGGGGGCGCCGTGGACCATGCATGAGCACAACAACACTGTGTTCATGAATTTTGTGATAAGTTTCATCATGTTTGGGGCTTAAGTGGCAGAAAGAAAGAATAATCAGTAAGGTTTGATTTGGGGCCTTTGCTGTTGTGTAGTCTGGCTCAGGCTCTAAACTGAGTAATACACAAATACATTATACTGCTTCATTTTCAGAAAAAGTCTAAAACATGAAGCCAATCAAACCCACAGGAAACAGTATGTAGAATCATCATGTGGATATAAATAGTTGGAAACCACATGTTGCCTCTGTTGACATCCCTCCTCCAAACTGTTGTCACTGCTGTTTCCATGAGAGGAGGTTTGCTGTAACCACAAGCTGCCTATCTGCTCGAATTCTTAAGAAGATGCTCAAACCCACAAATAAACCCACAGATTGCTCTGTCAACAGAAACAAAACACGGAACACATGCATTCTCCAAACAGCACACCGAGGCCGTTCGCCGTTCTACAACGAAGAACAAATATGAAAAACGTAAGAACAAACACAAACACTGAGCGGATGGAAATCAAACAACAACTTTTCTACTTATCCCAGCTGCTTGTGTGAAATTTATCCTCAAACTGAGGCCGCGGGAAAAGGAAAGGCATTTGTGAAATAATGAGACACTAAATTGTTGCGTTGTAAAGGAAGGACAGAGGGATTCTAGTGACAGAGCAGTAATGGGAATTAAAGGTCACAATATCAAAACTATGTCGAAGGAAAAAAAAGGTAACCCAAGCAAAGTAGCCACAGTTAGGGTTCATTTTTCTCTGTAGGTCACAGCAGGTTGGAATAAAGAGGCACTTTAGCCAATTAGGGGGGACTTTTGGCCAAAAAAATATCTAAGAGTTGAAGCAGAGAGGCACTTGGTCCGACCAGAGGGGCATTCGGATGATACTTGGAAGTGTCTCTTCAGGGCACAAAAATCTGAGCTGAACAAAGGGTGAATTGGCGCAGAGAGCAAAAAAGGCCACTTTAAGAGCCAATGTCTGGCTGAGTCTGTGTGGAACTACTTTTAAGTTGATGAGAGGAGCAGGGCAGGACAATGAACCGGGCAAAGTTGGAAACTCTCCTCAGTCGTTGTAGCTCATCTGTTCAATAATGATTTTATCAATTATCCACAGTTGAAGCACATTGTCTGCCCAAATGTTGGAACACATACCATCCAAACAATTAAAGAGGGGGTATTATGTTTTAAAGATGGTTAAATACTGCCACACATTCTTATGTTGTCAACATTTCTGCACGTCTATAAACGTACCAAAACAGCCCTTAGCATTAGATCTTTTGCCAAACTGATGACGTCATTACACAAAGATTTCCTAATTGGTGACTGACGTGTTAAAGTTTTAGGGAGTGGGCCTCAAACACCAAGGTCTGCCATAGCTTTGCCCCAGACAAGCCTCTGGAAGGCTAGCCAATCAGAGGGAAGGGGGATTCTTAAAGCAGCATCAGCTTAAGGAAATGTTTCAGACAGAGGCTGAAATAAAACTGCTTTCTAAAACACCAGTGTGGGAAAATAGGGATTTTCCTTACAGCTGTCAATCATATACAACTACTATGGGGAAACCATAACCCCTCTTTAACCTGAGCAATATTCTTACAGTTGCTGTGAAAAAGCAAAAAAAAAAAAGTGGGACTGGAAACGGACCATCCTACAGATCACACTGCCCTCAAGTGTTTCGGAGGGCTATTGCAGGATGATGAGGACATTTCGGCTCCACTTTCATTCTCCTGATTTCCCAGTAATATCTTATATTTTTTTATTTTCTTCCAACACTTGTATGTTCCTATTTTGGATGTGGTTTGGCGACTTTTTTTCACCAAAAAAAACACTTGGATTGATCTGAGATTTGGTGTTTTCCATGCGAAAGTAGGCCACCAAAAGCGGTCAGAATTACATTTTTAACTCAATCATGTGATGTTACTCACAATTAGCACCTTTTTCACCCTCTTAATGCAACTAGAATATTGGTTTCACAGTTGTATGTGTGAGTTTGATATTCACAGCTGCACAGGAAAATTGCCTTCCCCCAGTTGTTCCTTTGTGCTCGTATCAACCAAATATAGAACACAATATGTGTCATGTTTTTAAATAAATTTACTTTTTCATTATACATTCATGAACTTCTCAATGTCTTTCATGACTATCTCCATCCCTGCCTCATCTGCTTCAAAAAACTCAGCGATTATTATCTCCCTGACTCAAACAGGAAGCTGTCATTCTACAGAGAGGAAGTCCCAGTGGTGTTAGAAGTACCTGTTCTGTTTTGCAGAGCCTGACTTTACTCCCCGCCAGGGACACCAGCACTCTGCCTTTGTAACCGCGGAGCTCCAGCAAGCCCCGTTTGTTTGCAGAGGAAGGGTGGGGGAGGCTGTCGGCGCGCTTCTGGGAGCCGCAGGCGGGGGGGCGCGTGGCCGTCTGAAGAGTTTCCATCCACTCCTGGCGCTCCCCTGTGGACACGTGCATGAGTGAGAGACAGCGGCGGCGGGAAAGAGAGCTGGATGGTGTGAGGAGAGTGAAAGTCATAAAGAAGAGAAGAGCTACACAAAGACATATCAGGGCATCTTAAAGTCTTTGAACCATAGAGTTAATTCATCACTTTTTCACTGCGTAACACCGGCTTTTTGGCTGCTAAAGCCTTCTTCTATACTGATACAGAACACTCTGGTCTTCGGGATAAGTAATTGAAACACGGTGTGAGCTATGATTGGTGAAAATTAACTTAGCCCCTGGAAAAAGAATACCCTGCAAAGCTGAAAAGTGCTAACTCTAGCACTGGAGATGTAGATAGCCGCCACACTGAGATTTGAGAGCCTTTGGCATAATTTGGCGAGACCCCAAAAAAGTGCCTAATTAAAGATATAGCTAGAAAAATAGCTTCTAATGATATTCAGCTGAGGGAAAAGTGAAGGAAAAGGTCAGAGAAAGGCACGAAAACTGTTCACAAAATGCTAATTACTACACCTGCTGTTTGCGTGTGATTACTTTGAGCTGGTGTGAGAAAAGTGAGTGACTAGCTCTCGCTAAAACCTGTCAACAAATTCTGACTTAGCCTTAAAGCAGCTAACTAAAACAGTGGCAAGAAAGCAGGGTGCTCACAAAAAGCCAACAACTGTCCACTCAAGCTAGCTAGACAAAAAATGTCGCTGAAAGATTTAACTCACTGTTGCTAACTGACTTGCTAATGAAGCTACTGTTAGTGCCAAATATGGACTGAAGTAACCAAGTCATCTTGAGTTCTTATCAGTGAAAGTGGTAGCTAAATACATGACAGCGCGCAAACATGATATCATGTTACCTAGCTCAGGCTACATTCATTATCCTGGCAAATGTTAGCATTACCTTGCGTTACTCAGTGGATTGGAGATTTGAGACAACACTGTTGATGTTTTAAGGTTCAAAGCTAGGAAGTAGCCATTACTAACTAATTACTGCTAACTAGCAAGGGCTTCTTACTAGTTACAAGCTAGTTTGTAAGTATTGAGCACTATGGGGAAGAAGTCAGCTGAAAATGTTTCTTGATTTTCATTTCATTGCCATGTTTAGCTGCTAAGCTAGCTTTAAATTTCCTTTTTGTTGTGTTTATCCTTTTGTTCATACAACATTCAATGTGAATCATTTGTGTGTGTTTTGTCGTGTACAGATCAAATAAAAACAGTAAGACACAATTTTTTGGATATTAGCTTCAGGTGTGGTACACAAAATTGTATTGTGGGTAAAAGCTAACATGTTCGCCAGGATTGTAAGGGTCAAAATTGTCTATTTTAGCCCTAACACTGCTAGTTTTAAAACAAGCTGGTATGTCATGGCAAGGTTTTTCATCTTAGTTCCAAACTAATGGAAACGTTTACACAAAATGCTAACACTTGTCCCTGGAGGTAGCACTACATTAATACAGCTGAGAGTAAGCTAGTTAACAAGGCTAGCTATTGTTTGCAGATTATGTTTGAGCTCCATTTTTTCATTTTAAAAAAGACTAAACTGACACTAGTATTTTTTAATCTCATCAGAACAGCCAAACATACCTGTATTGATAAACTGAAAGCTTCACAGGCTTTCAGTCAGTTTGAAAAGATGTTTTGATGCTTTCCTGTAATTTTCCCAACATGGTTAAAATCTTTAAATAAAACTTGTCCTTGAGCAGGACACTGAACATCCCAATCCTTTCCCTTGTAATCACCCTGGATTACGGCGCTAAACGGTTCAAATAGAGCCACGCATTATGTTCTATCAAACGTTTACATCCAAAGATACACGCTCAAAAGGCCTCTCAGTTATTTTCCCTCCTCCATTTTTCAAACAGACATAAAAGAAGACATGGAACCGGCGCTGTAAAGCCCATTCCCTTACCACCCAAGACACCGCGCTATCAAAGCCAACAAAGCGGAAACACAAGATACTAAAGGATTGTAAACACAAGCACGAACGCGCACATCACAGGTCCAAAGAAGCTCCCGCTGTGGTAACTGTTTAGTAAAAGACAGAGAGAGCCCGGGAAAGAAATCACAGGAAACTTACGGCAAAACTGAGCTATCAGCAAAGACGTAACCTCAAACCAAATTAAATTCTGCTTTTAGCTAAGAAATGTTTATAGGAGGTAGAGGGAGAAAAAAAGCTTATGAGACTCATTATTGACCTCCAAAAAAATAGGGAAAAAAAGGCTTCAATATTTTTTCCTCACAGCTCATCAAAGAACAAAAAGCCTCTGAAAAGGTAGGGACTCTTTGTCTCGCTCAAAGCACCTCAGAGTGATTCAAAAAAGAACTCCATGTACCGAACCAGGGACAAAGTGATTGATTGGGCATCCTATTTCCCAGATAACAACTCTCAAAGCAAAGAAAAACCTTCAAGACCTCTCAAATATGCGGTTTAAAGAGGGGGTACCTTGCTTCCCATATTTCAAACATGGATTTGCAGCAGTAAAGTTGGATGTTTATACTAAATGTGTGCAGATTTTAAAACTGCTAGATATTAATTTGTTGGAGATATCCTTGAATCTGTCTGTTCAAAATGGTCTCAAACACTAAGGTCTTCTTCTAGGAGGCTGACCAATAAGAGTGATGGGGGAATTCTTAAAGAGACAATAGCTAAAAAGAAGCATTACAGAGCGGGGCTAAGGTAAAGCTTTTCTAAAACACCTGTGACAAAGAGTTCAGAAGTTTTTGGGTAATGAATCCTGCAAACCCACAACAGAGGTACCAGAGGGGCATATGAAACAAAATTTATTAAAAAAAAAAAAAAAACATCAAAACCCCTTTTAAAGGCTTCCAAGGGTCTTTTTGGTTTTTGGAAAATAGTGGATAACTTTGAAAGAAAAAATTCATATGATTATTCAAGTTAGGGCTGGGCAATTAATACCACAATCAGATTGAATCCAGTACGGCCTGCTGCAATGTTTTAATTCAAGATTGTGCAATATTTTTTAACTTCAAATGTGTCTCAGTAATGGGTATAATTGTTTCGCAGTAGATGTTTTATGCTCTACACCAGCATTACTCAACCAAAGAGCCAAATTGTTGAAAAATGCCTTTGCAAGAGAAACAATCTAAATGGTAAAAAGAGTCAAAAACGGCAAAAAGTAGCAGTGAAAATAAGTTTAAAGTGGCAAAAATGGTCAGAAAGCATGAATAATTGCATAAGAAATTTGGGATAAAACTTGGATAACAGTCAGAAAGTAGCAAAAAATGGTCCTTAAGTGGCAAAAAAGTTAAAGATGATTAAAATGGGGGAAAAGCAGTAACAGGTAGCAAAAAAACCCCATCAAGGGTTGTTGTCATGCTGTTGTCAATGCCAATGGACCTAAAAATAATCACACAATAAAAATCACAATTGCAATATAGAAAAAATAATTATTAGATCATAATTGCAAATTGTTCAGCCCTAATTCAAGTAGTTTTAATGAATGAGGATCTGACATCAGCCTGTTTTGAACCTTTCTTTCAGACTCATTCACCAACATCCCCCACTTTAAAGAAAAGTTTCCACTGTACAATTCCTACACACACCAAACCCCCTGAGCTCCCAGATACTGTACCAACTTTTTGGTCCCAAACTCTTCTTTGGTCTTGCTGCCCCCCTTACACCCAGATTCGTATGAATTTACAAAGAGCTGTCATAAATAATAAATGTCCTACTCAATTATTGACTGCTCTTTACATCACCGGGCCTTTACTGTTCCGTTTCCCACCCTGCTCTTTCTGAGTTCCATTACCTGTCCTGTGCCGCACTTATTTGCCTGTTCATTTATTCAGGGCCCTTCCTCGCTCCCCTGCGCTCTCCCCTTCGCCCAGGCTGTCAATCCGAGGGCAGGAGTCGAGGCTGGAGCGAGGAAGGAGGTGGGTGGATGGAGAGAAACTTGAGAGATGCAGCGAGACCCTGGCATGCCTATACTCCCGTGTGCTTCTGTAGCATATGTGCATCTGACTCTCGTGTGCAGGGATGTGCCTCGCATATGATTGAGTTTTTGTTTGTTTGTTTGTGCATACAGTCTCGCACATGAAGCAGCAGCGTGCTTGCCAAATTTATTGCGGCACTGTGTGCAAACACGGGCTCACCTCGGCATGCATATAAAAAGAACGCACAGCTATACTCTCCTCCACTTAAAAGCCACATCTAGCTCCATCGCTTGTTAAAGGATGTATGTACTGCAAAGCCGTGTGGTTGAACAACTATTTCGCTGCACATGAAGAGACGGAGACGGGGAGAGAGGCAGATAATCCTCATTGAAAGTGGAGGAGATGAGAGCCAGGTCCACTCAGCGCTCAGCAGAGATCTTAGAAGACGCCCACGTAGTCTCCATCAACAGGAGTAAAAGAAAAGAAGGAAATACACAAAGCAGAGATATTGTGGCTGTTTGCTTTGTTTCTCTTATGTCAACACTCAAACATACATGTATAAAACAGACTTAAACACTTATTTTACTACTCTGTGATGTGCAATCGACCATATATTCTCCATTCATGCCTGAACTGCAAGTCCGACTTAATATATCAACCAAGCTAGTGAATCCACACGGGAAAGTCATCAGCTAGATAAGCTAAGACGCGAATGTTGTAAGACAATAAAGAGCAATTAATGGTCAAACTGTGTTAAAGTGGAGAGCTGACGGATATTGGGCAGCATTTATATGCAAATAAGAATCTATTTAATGAAAAGAAATATTGCCTTGTTTCAAGTAACTTTTTGATGAAAGGCAACTTAAAGAACCAAGAAGCTAATATGTAAATGTTCATCAAGTGGGCATAGCAGCTGCATGATAAGAAAATTAAAATCCAAATGATTTTATTCAAGAAGTTTTGAGGCTTGTCTCTGTGCTGTTTGGTGTATTGTAAGCAGGATACTTGGTGGCATTTGCAAAGAATTGGCTTTCTTGTGGCGGCACGACCATCTAGCACGTTTTTCTTCAAGTGCCTCCTCATTGTGCATCTAGAAACAGCCACACCACTGACTTTCAGAGTGTCCTGTATTTCAGCTGGAGTTGTTTGTGGGTATTTCTTTGCATCCTGAACAATTGTACCGGCAGTTATAGCTGAATTTTTTGTTGGTTGTGGTTTGGTTTTAGCAGAATCTGTCATCTTCCACTTCTTTATTAGAGTTTGAACACTGCTTATTAGCATACTCAATTAATTGGAGAACTTTTTATATCCCTTTCCTGTTTTATGCAGTTTGTTTACCTTTTCCTGCAGATCCTTTGACATTATTTATGCTTTCCCCGTGACTCAGAATCCAGAAATATCAGTGCAGCACTGGATGAAAAATGCAAGTGTCTGTCAGGAGCTCAGAGACTCACTGACCTTTTATGCACACACACACACTGATAACAAGCAAATAGATCACAGAGACTTAACCTTCAGTAGACATTCAAACCCATTTGTGTTGACTTGTGTGCATGTTATCAGGCCAAAATCAAGAAAAGTTATTTGTGTTATCATTCATTATCTCTGAAAAATGGCAGAGAAATCATAAATTCTGCCAGGGTTTGTAAACTTATGAGCACAACTGTATCATAGGACGCAAACGTTAACTTGTGGGGAGGACTGAAGGCTGGTTAGCTTAAAGGCTGTTAGCTACATTTTGCTAAGTAGTGTAACAATGGTCCTCCTCTGAACCATACTTCATTAATAACAAGTGGAGAAAAATAAATCAAAGTTTTCAAATCCAATAAAACAAATACAGCTTAATGAGTGCTTTCGGGTGATTTTAGCTTGCTGTTTTTTGGTTTAAAAGCTGGTTCCACTTTTTCACGGTTAGCTACTGTTTGTAGGATAGATACATGACGTGTTCCAGATTAGTTGGTTGAGACCAAAACAGAGCTAAAAAGCCTTTTTGCCTTTTTTAGATGGGTAAAAGCACGCCTAAACAAAATATTCTATATTCCATGAGGCAGCTATACATGGGGATATTCTTGTTAGAATATATTGTGTCAGTGTGAGCTGGTTCCCTTGTGACTGAAGAAATCAATAATGAAGGTTTGAGGAAGGAAAAAGCAAAAAAACAGCCGTATGGTGTTAAAATTTGAAATATGCACAACTGTTTATGCAACTTTCCTCCCACTCCGTGTCCTCCTGAGTTTATATTTCTGTCATTATTTTCCTTCCGACCATTTTCTTGTTCTCCCTACTTATTCTCTACGTCTCTTTCTCCCCCTCCTTCCTGTCATCTCAAACAAAACCAACGGGCTTGTGGAAAGCATCAGAATACAAATCATCAACATTTCTTAGACCATCTTCTCTCTTGTAGCGTATTTGTCTGCATCCCCTCCACACCTCCGTGTCTGCACCGTTTTCCATCAACCTCCGCCTGGTCTCTTCCTGCCAAACTCTCCTTTCCTCCCGCTTTCTTCTCCCCGCATCGCTGCCACGGCTCTCCGCATCACTCCCTCCATCCTTCCCCTTCTTCTATTTTCTTCTTCTTCTCCACTCCTCTTGCTTTCCTGCCTGCCTTCCTTCCTTCCATCTCTCCTCTCTGGAGCTGACAGTACCTGAGGGAAGAGGCCACCTGCGGACCAAGTGGAGAATCAGCCGACAGCTGTGTGCACACTCTCTCCGGTGGCCTTCAATTATTCACTCACTCCGCCCTCCCCTCCCTTTTTCCCTCTCTCCATCTTCACTCTGCCCTTTTCATCTCTCCCTGCCGTCTCTACCTCTCCGTTGCTTTTTCTTTCCACACCCCGGTTGCGTGTCTTCCTCCCTCCATCCCTTCCTTTAAGCTCTTGTCTCTTCCTTCTCTAAAACATCCTTTTGACTCTCTTGCACACCACCCTGACCATCACTCCACCATTTTCTCACCCCATCCTCACCTCCACTTCACTAACCCACTCCTTCTTTCTTTCTGTCTCCTCGCGTCTCTCTCTTTCCCGTGTGTTTCCCTCTAAGATTGATGACTCTCCGCCACGAGGCGAGTGGGTCTGTTTAAAGATGCATGAGGTGATGAGGCCAAGTTTTCTCCTACTTCTCTCTCTCTCTCTCTTTCTCTCTTCTCCTTCCAACTCGTTGTTTCTGACAGCAGCAGCCACCTCGGCGAGAGGCTTCCCACCCATCCCAAGGGGTCAGAGGGCATCCCAAAATCAGACAGCTTTCTCGTCGGGATGGCTGAGCATGACGTTTGACGATTAGCTCGCAGACAGTGTGATGAATGACGCAGCCGAGGAGCTGCACCTCATAAACGGACGGGGAAAAAAAGCTGGCAGTTGTGAAGATGATGATGCACTGATCGGGCAGAGAGAAGGGCTCGGTGCTCTGTGTGAGGATGGTAGAAAATGAAGTTTAAAAAGGAAGTTGCATTTACAGAAATGCACCAGGAGTTCCCTGAATTAGACGCTGAGCTAAAGCATGAAATGTTTCTGTTCAAAGGAAAGACTTGAACATTTTTTAAAGTCTAAAAATATGACACTGAAGAAGGTTTGAGGTGAAATTACAAGCACATAAAGGTGAGGAAAATGGTCAAAACCAGGCACCCAAGGTAAATTGTATTTTTAAGATACTGCAGTATAAAAAAAACAACTTTTAACCATGATCAAAAAAAAGCCATGAAAAATAAACACTGAGCTTGAAAGTTAAGAAGCTAAAAAATCTCCTTTCAAGTCAAGTTAAGTAAAATGAAATGAAGAACTGCTAACTTTAGTTTTAAGTTATACTACATAATGTAAGGACAAGTAACCTTAAATTCAGTTTCATTAAGTTATGTTGTGTTAAATTATTGTACCCCAAGTTTTGCTGTAACGAGCTACATTTATTTCCCATATGTTCAATTAAGTTACACTGAATTATGCTACATAGCATAGCCTTATGTAATGTTAAGTTAAAATGTGTTACACAACTTCGTGTTACATTATGCTTCAAAATTCTACACTGCCTTAAATGATACTATGTTGCATTATTTTCTCAGATGGTAAAACTGCCCATTCTTCTTGGCAAAAAGTCCAAGAAGCGAGACCGAGATGGCCACTCCAGAACCTTCACTTTATCCCACTGTAGCCAATGACAGGTCCAATCAATGAATCATTGTCATGTTGTAAGATTACCATTTATATTCCCTGAAAAATGGCCAAGAAATCATTAGTTCTGCCAGGGTAAGTAAACTTATGAGCACAACTGTATATTCTTATATTCATTACATTATATTATGTTATACAAAAACTAGGCTATGTTGCTCTGCAGATTGTTACAAAATGTTATATCCTGTTATGCTTTGTTTCACAATGCTACATTACAATATGTTCCATTTTTTTTACCTTTATGTTATATTGCTTGAGTAATTCTACTTAGTATGTTTTGTTACATTACATCACATCAGGATGAGTTTAGTTTATTTTTAATTTTTTGGAGTTATTTATGCTGGGCTAGCTTAAATGTTAATCGTAATTGA
This sequence comes from Thalassoma bifasciatum, assembly GCA_008086565.1. Lineage (NCBI taxonomy): Eukaryota > Metazoa > Chordata > Actinopteri > Labriformes > Labridae > Thalassoma > Thalassoma bifasciatum. Next base: position 209,603 of record RPOG01000573.1, on the reverse strand, counting down.
TTGTACAATATGTATTTTCTGTAGTTGATGTTGTCCATATTTAAACTCTCACATTTATTTTGGTAGTGTTAGGACAAAAATTAACAAACGACAATAAAAGACTCTCTGTGTCTTGAAAACAGCAACTGTCAATTCCAGTTTATCCAAGCTTATTTCACATTTTATTGAAAGTTTGTGTTTTATTTTCTTATAGAAGCTGAAATAAACTGAGCAAATACAACTGTCTCTAAATCTATGATGATTGTTCCTGACTGATCTCTGCTATGAGTTTTGAGTAGTTGTGTTAAATGGCTCTAAATAAAGGTATTGAGTTCACACTTCTAAGCTGTAACTGATTCAATTTTTGCAGCTTTTGGATCATGTTTTTCAGCACTTTTGAATTAAAAGATGTTGAATGAATGAAGCTGTGTTCAGCATAAATGCACCCGTGCCACACAGCACTTCCAGAGATAAAAGATTAATAGGAGCAAAACACTCAGTAATAAGAAACGAGTAGTTGAACTGATCGGAAACAGTAAAGAGATGATTAGTATGAATAATGAGCAGGTCAAATATTGATCAGTCTTTTCAAAGTCTGACACGTATCAATATGTCAACAACTTTCATTGAGGTTTCAAAGAGACGATCGAATCAAACCTTTTCGATCCGACGTGATCTCATATATTCTCATTCCAGCGCACAAAGGGAGAAGTCAAAGGTTCTCAGCACCATAACCAAGCAAATCACACTTTCCTCAATATCACAGGAACCAAAGATCAGCAGACATCTGACCCCAGAAACAAGCCTCGATTAGCGAACGAGCAGTTTGACCTGAGCCGCCTAATAGACTGCCATCAAGCAGGCAGGAGGGAAGAAGTGGAAAGTGTCTCTTTCCTTTCTCATTAAGGCCGACACAGACAAAGCTTCCAGTGCAAAGACGATAAGAAGAGACAACTCTTTTGTCTGACAGAGGGATGAAGAGGAGAGGGATGAACGAGACGATTAAGGGACAGTTCCAGGGAGATTTGTCCCTTTTTTTTTTTACACATTCTGCCCCTTAAGACTGGTTTCATAACAAAGGTTTAGACGAGGACATGAGGTCATTACTGCAGCCAAGACCTCTCTGAGCACCAGTGATATGCACATTTCATCTGCCCTGCTCTGTCAGATGAAAGAGCTGTCTTATCCACCAAGTGTTTGTCCAGTTTTTTCATCAATTATTATGTTACTGGAGTAGAATCCTTGACTTCCTTAATGTTGTCTTATTTACAAACTTCAAATCCAATCATTGTAAAGTGCATGCAAAGGTTTAATACGACTCCATTTTCTTTTTTCTTGACCTTGGGGGACACTAATTCATGCACTACATCACAAAATAAACATCTTTACGTGATCAAAAAGGGAAAAAAAAGTCAGCTTCAGGAAGTTTAAAAAAATCACCTTTTAATGATTGAGATTTTTAAAGTTGAGCTAAGTTAAGCTAGACTTTACTAAGCTCGCTAATGTCCGATAAAAGAAGTCAATTTAAGATTAGATAAATCAAGCAAAGCTGATTTAAGCTCAGCTAAGTAAAGTAAGATAGAGAAAAGTAAAGCTAAGACAAAGGTAAGTTACAGAGAGCTCAACTGAGTTACACCGAGCTAAGCTAAGCTGAATTGAGCTGATATTAAGATAAGATAAGATAAGATAATAAAAGCTAAGTTAAGTTTAATTCAGCTAAGCTATGCTTAATTAAGCTATTCTTGGTCATCTCAATTTAAGCAAAGATGAGATAACAAGAGTGAAGTGAGTGAACCTAAGTTGAACCAACTTAAGCTAAGTAAAGCTAGGTATAGTTAGAGCAATCGAAGCCAAAACTAGATCGCGGAAAACTTTTTTAAGTTAAGCTAAAATAAGCTGAGCTGAGGCAAATTAGGCTAACCTATTTCAATTTAAACTACGCTTATTAAAGACAAGCTAAACAGAGATGGGCCAAATCAAGTTGAAATAACTGGGCTAAGCTAAATGAGGAAAAGACAAGATATTTTTATATAAGTAAAACTAAATCAAGTTATGCTAAACTAAATAAGCTAAGCTAAGCTACATAGTGTTGCGTTGCTCTTAGAAAAAGCAAAGTTGAGTTTAGGTTCAACCAGCTAAGCTTAACTTAACTAAGCAAGTCTTGGTTAAGTTAATTCGAGAAAAGATTAGATCAGACAAGTATAGTTAACCAACTTGAGCCAAGGTAAGTTCAGTTAGCTAAGTCAAGTAAAGTTGGAGAAATTGAAGCCAAAACTAAATGAAGGAAAACTTAGATAAAAATACGATAAACTGAGGCAAACTACGCTGAGATATGTTAATTTTAGCTAAGCTTAAAAAACATAAGCCAAAGAAAGATGGGCTAAATTAAGTTAAGATAAACTGAGCTAAGCTAAATCAAGTTGAGCTAGGAGAACTAAACACTAAAGTTACACAGTGCTGCTTTGAGTTTAGTTTGAGTTGTTTTTTTCTTCAAGCTTCTGTGACAATGTTAATGCTTAAGTAGACGTAATAGTAATATATCAACTGCACAGAATGTGTTCTATGTAGAAAGGATTTTTCAGGTTTGAACAGTTACAAATACAGGACAAAAGACGGTCAAAGCCGTTTTATTTTGTTATTTTTAGGACACAATTTAACAAACTGTGGGGCCCTCTCTGAAAAAAAGTGACTTATATGGCTTTGAATACCCGTTTTTTCCCAGAACCAAGTTACAGATGTGGTTTGGTCTCAACATTGTTGGAAATGTTTGGTAACTCAAGTATTTTTCATACTTTTCCTCTTATGCCTGAGAGGAACTGGAAGCAATTATTACCAAAATGCAGAGCTGTTGTTTAAATATTGAGCTATTAAAGTGATTCTGCCTGATGTAAAAACTCACATCAAACTGAAATGCCCTTAAAGAGACGGCAGCAGGAAAAAGAAACAGCATTGACACATCGATGCGAAGACAGACAGACAGACAGATATAAAAACAGGGGGAGGTGAGACAGAGGATTTGAAGAGAGCGAGGAGAGAATGACAGAGCCTGGAGAGCGAGAGAGGGAGAGTGAGAAACAGGAACAGAGGAGAGAGAGAGAGAGGGAGAAAAACAAGGTGAGACGGGGAATCAGACGGTCAGAGGCAGAGACTGACAAGCAGAGAGAAGGAAGAAAACGAGGGGCTTAAAGATGACCGCAGAGAGCAGAACTGAAGCAAAGCAAAGAATGCCCTTGTTGTACCTTCTCTTTCAGCGCGGAATATGAACGTCCGCAGGGATGTGACCACCTCGAACTTGTTGTCGCCCAGTCCTCGCACCAGCCTGATAGCACTTGTCAGGATCATACCTTTGGAGTACATCTCCTAAACATAGAAAAAACAACAGTACATGTGTTTGAGTCCACACAGAAGCAGCTCCGAGCATGCTAATAATGACACTTCGTCCTTCTATTTGGATCTGAGACACACAATTACTGTTTTGTGATGCTTTGTGTGCATAAATAGATGCGTAATTCTGTGTTGTATTACCGTCGCATTCAAATTTAAACACTGCTGACAGACATCCTTGTCAATCTAGAGGCATAACTTGTCAATACAGCGTCAAATTCATCTTTCAGAAATAGCTTCCCTGTTCTCTTTTAAGCAGTAACTTTGATAGCAGCTCTCAGCTTTTTGGACAGGAAGCATTCAAATCTGCAGAGAAAGAAATATGGCACCCCTGCTATGTGTTTTGAATCCAGATCTCATGTGCTATTTTTGATTTCGCACGCAAGTAAGTCAAATTATAGGGTTGAATTTTATGCGAGTTGAAATGGAGGAGCAAGAAATGTCCCAAAAAGTGAATTACGTAGCATGAAAGAACAGGAATAAACAGCGTGGTGTCATTGGGGTGTTAGGAGACATCACAAAACAAATCTACAAGCAGAGAAAAAAAAAACAACTTCTCAAATATTTAAGAAGAAGTGAGGCTTCTTTCTACAGGGGGATTTGGAGGAAGTGCTTACAGGGTAAAGTGGGACTGGGTTGTGTGTGTGTGTGTGTGTGTGTGTGTGTGTATTGTTTCATTACCCCCCGTGTTACCCCACTCTCCTGCAGCACTACTGGAGGCATCCAAATAAAGAGAATGACGCACTGGAGGCTTCGTGACCCCCTTTTTACAGTCTCCCCTGATAATGGCAATTAAAGTAGTGGGTCACTGTCAATACGGAAAAGGAGACAGAAAGGCTAAAAAAGAGAGAATCAAACATCAATATTACTGCTGCTAAAGAAGCAGGGACAGAGTGGCACCAGTGTCTCATCAGTATTCAAACAGAAATTTGGAGAATATGACAGAGAAATGCCCCTAAAGAAGCTCAGACTGTAATGTTCCTGCAATAGAGAGAACCAGAGGATGGTACATTATGCTTCTGTGGTGGCGTGAAAATCACTGGGTTATAAAAAAGGCAGGAAAAAAGGGTCGCTGCAGACATTGCATTATTCATGTCGATAATGTCATTATGATTGCAAAGTATGAAAAAAAAACTCCTTTTTCTCCCTGTCGCTCTTCAACTGGCCCGACCTGAAATTTGATTCTCTGCATTCCTGTGCACACTGTAATGGCTTATGTTTGATTTTTTTTTCTGCATATTACTTTACGCTTTCTGTTAACATTAATTTTCAAACACAGAAGCCTGAAAGTTATTTTGTCTCACAGCAGCTTTGGCTACAATCAAGACATTAATAATAAGATGCAAATATTCACTTATATAGATAATAATCACAGAGCAGGTGGTTAAAGTCTATGTTCTACCAAGGGAATATGCTCCTTATCTCCAAGACTGACCTGTCTACTTAAGAGAACTTTTTTAAGGATACAGGGGTATGGGGTATCAGGTATAAGTTCAAAAGTATCAGGTCTTAAGTTTTGGGTGTCTGTTAAAGGGTATTGGGTATTAGGATAAGGGTACATGTTATCAGGGATTAGGTACCAGGTATCAGGTAAAAGCTATAAGGTACCAGATTAAAAGTACCAGGTACCAGAATTGGAAAATCAGGTACCAAATATTGAGTTTTAGGTAGTAGGTACTGGAATCATGTATCAGGTTTGGAAACAAGTTACCAGGTAATGGGTATGTAAGGTACCAGGTATTGGAAATTAGGGTTCAGAGATTGGATATAGAGCATTCTGCATCAGATATCAGTTTATAGGTATGAGGTATTAAGTTTTAGGTTACAAGTATAATATATCAGGTGGAAAGTGGGTATTAGGTACTGTCTATAAAGTACCAGCCATTAGACACCAGGTATCTAGTATTGGGCACTAGGACATAGATATCAGGAATTGAGTTTCAGGTTGCAAGTACTTGGCATCAAGGATCAGGTACCAGGTATTTGGTATCGGACACCTGGTATTGGATGCTGGGTATTGGGTACAAAGTTTTGGGAATCAGGTATTAGGTATTGACTATAGAGTATTGGGCATTAGATATCAGGTATCCATCACTGGGTATCAGGTATTAGGTAGCAGATACAAGATATGAGGAAATGGGCACTGGGTACATAGTACTGGGTATTAAAGTATCAGGTATAAGGTATTAGACGATGGTTGTTGTATACCAGGTATTGTTGTCAAGTAATATGTTCCAGGTAAAAACTGTAAGGTTTAGAGAATAGGGTATTGGGTATCAGGTATTCAGGTATATGAGTTACAAGGTATACAGCATGCAAAATGAAGCCCAAAAAGACAGCTGGTGTAAAATAAGTAACAAAGTGACACTACTTGGATGTAATCAGTTATTTTCCTCCACTATTGTAAAAGCATTTTCTGACTGTAGTTGAATTAGGAAGATACTCAATGTTTCTGAATACTCAAGACAAATTAGTGCGAGATTTGCCAAAGAAATGTAGTTTTAGCATCATGGGAATCCCCTCACTTCCTCAAACACCTGCCCCGCAGCAGTGGTTTTAGATGTTAAGAAAAACAATTTACGGTTGATCAATCTTCTTCCAGATGGTCTTGATAATCACAAGTCTTGTAGGTCTTAAAAAGGCATCAGTGCCAATTTCATTCTGTTAATTAACCATCTCAAAATTCCTAGATGTGCTGTAAAGGGTAGTCTCCTTTTTTAACAAGCAAAATCAATGTTGTTTTGGCAGGAAATGGTTTGTGTCTGATTACTCCCAAGTGTGTGAGGTTTTCATTTTTGTGAATAACAATAGTGTTAAGTGCATTATTGTCACTCAACTCAACCACATAAGTATCACAAGGGTCACTTTGGATGCACCAATGTGATACATATAGATGACAAGGTTATGGTTTAACTAGCTTCGGATAGTCCCAGCTTTGAGATTGAGAGCGTGAAAAACGCAAGCAAAAAGAAACTGAATTGATGATGAAAAAGAAAGTGAACTTCTGACTCCTTTTTGCCACTCTTAATTAAGCTGATGACCTTGCACATCCTCAAAAGCCTATTTCTAGAGACTGTATGTCCAAAAATATACCAGCCAGTGCAGTCAGTCAGGGAGTGGAGGCGGGAGGGGGATGGGAGGGGGGAGGAGGGAGGGATGGATGGATGATGGGAGCATGAAATACTAAAAAAGAGAAGAGCAATTAGGTTTGTGTGAAAGGCCAAGGAGAGGAAAGAAAATGGAAAAGAGTGTAGGGACAATGGAGTGAGGAAAAAAAAAGAGGCAACTGAAGGAGTCAGTAATCAAAAAGAGGGAGGGGAGTGGGAAACGACAGACATGATGTAGAAATGGAGATGCCGAGGAGGGTCAGGGAGGGGTCTTCGGCGTATAAAAGCAGGTTGTTAACAGTGGCAAGAAGTGGCTCAACCTAATTACCGACAGACATCCTTGCGTGCAATTCGCATTGGGAGTTTCACAGCGATATCTATTTTTTTTTTCTTTCCTTCGCTCTAAATTTAGATAGAAGTTAGAGGAAGGTGAGGAAAGGAGAAACAAAATGTGCATGTGTGTGTAAGTGTGTGTGTGTGTGTGTGTGTGCAAGAATTAGCGTAGTGGCTGTGTTGCTGATAATTACACTCCAGTATGGGTAATTAATTGTTTTAATTCCAGTTTTGGGGTCACGCAGGAGAGGGTTGTTTAATTGCAAGTCGTGCATCTGTAAATACTCTGACAGCGGAGTCGGCGCGATGGAGGGATGATGAAAAGAAAAGAAGCGGTCAGCGGTACAGACACAACGCCCACACTCACACACACACACACACACACACACACACACACACACACACATACATTCAGTGTTTATAGACTAATCTCAAGAGGATGGACTGCCAAGGATGCAATGAGGCCTAACTATCTCTCCTTCTCCAATAACAGACACACCTGACTTGCCTCCCTCTGGCCTCACCCCCCCCCCATCTCCCACCCACGTCCTCTCGTTCCTCCCGTATCACCGTTCCATTCTGCCCTCCCAGCGTTTGTCACTCACAGCCTATCCAACGTGGATAACTATGTCTCTCTCTTTTCTTTTTCAAAAACAACCTCGCTCAACTTCAGGAAACAATTAAGGCAGAGCAATGGAGCTAAAGCCCACAATAATGGAGGCACCGTGTGGAGGGAGAAAGGAGAAAGAAGAAGAGGGTGGGGTGGGGAGTAGAGTTTTACCACCATGCATGGAGTTAAGGGTTCAAGCATCTCCAGTGGGAGTTTTTACTATGGAGGCACGAGGACACCAACTGGACTGAAGAGGGAACTGCAGCTTGTTGAGAATGCTCCTGGGCAAAAAGTGTATCCTTACTCAGTGTTTCCCCAAAGCGGGCTGCCTTAAGGATTTAAAAGATGTTCCTTCCAGGCAAAGCTGTTTTAAAGGGAGTCCAAGTGTGATTTAAGGACTTATAAAGTTATTCTGTGGAGGCTCAACAGATCTGTGACTGCCTACTAGTAAAAAAGTATGTTTCAATTCAAGGACCATTTCTGAAGATGCTCAGCTACAATAGTTAGACATTAACTTTCTTGGCCTAAAATGTGTCTTAAGGCCTTCAATTTAGGAATGATAGGTATACAAAGAGTGTTTCAGTTGGATCTTATTCAAACATGAAATCTGTTGCTTAGATTTGTTCATGGTTATTACAGAGTTGCTCTCTTCTAATTCCTGTAACAATTATGGTGCCAATATAGCTGTTTGTATGTAATACTGACTGTTATATGGGGTATAGAGAAGGGATAAACTGCAAAAAACTGAAATCCAAACAAGCCTTTATACCTTATTTTAGTGAAAAATATGGCTACACTTTATTTGAAGGGGTATTCATAAGACTGACATAACACTGTCATAAACATGACATGACGTCTGTCATTAAGTCGAAGGAGGCTTCATGCATGTTTATTAATGTTGTCAACAGTCAACATTGTTTGGGGATGTGTATGATATAACAACTTTATATTTACAAAGACAACAATATCTGCCACTGTTTTGCCAACAAAGTCAAGTTGTTGTATCAAAAACATCCCCAAACAATGTCGACTTCACATCAAAGGTGACATAATTCACTGAATGACACTTAATGACAACATTCATAAACATGCATGAAGCCTCCTTCTACTTAATAACAGACGTCATTTCATGTTTGTGACAGTGTTATGTCAGTCTTATGCATACCCCTTCAAATAAAGTGTTACCAGAAATATCCTTTTAGTCCAGATATTAGTCGTATTGACCAAACCTTTACTAGAAAAATGTCTTATTTCAAGTTATTTAAAGAGGAGAATGATGTCTGAATTGCTTGTAATGAGGAAAAATAATCTGCCAATGAGTGATTTCAGATAGTGTGTTCTTGAGTTCAACACTGATTTTAAGTATGAGGCATAGGGAAGAGGTATGGGGTGATGGATTTGGGATGTGAGCAACAGGGTATATAGGTCGTGGACACAAGAAATGGCATATGGGATGAGGAATAATGGGAATAGGAAATAAGGTATGGGCATTAAGTGTGTAGATAGTGAGTTAATCGGGTACCAGGTATTGGGAATATAAGCTAGGAGATGTGGTATAATGGGTATTGGGGTATAGGGTTCTGGGCTTGGAATGGGAAATATGAGGAATGAGAAATGGGGTATTGGTAAAAGGGCATTAATTATGAGATACAGTGTATAGAGTGTATGAGACAAAAAGTCTACAAAATATATTGTTGCATGAAAATCAGAATGTTCTAACTTCTATAATCAAATCTTAAAAGTCACCTGTTTTAAGGCTCATATACTTAAAAAGAAATTAAACTTACGTCAGGGTTTGAAAGAGGTCAAGACTTGAGACTTTTACTGTAAAATCTCCTGGTTTTTCCTGTAATTTTTAATCAGATTGTCTAAAGTCTATGCGCCAAGCTAACTGTGGTTTCAGGGCTGTCCTATTTCGTTTTGTGGCCATAGGGGGCAAACGATATTCCAACAAAGTTTCTCCTAAAGAGCTGTTGGCTAGTGGCCGAATATGTGAGTGAGTTGGTGTTTGGCAGGCAAAGCTCTGTGGGTTTGTTTTGCTTTTTTTTCCTTTTTGGAGCTTTTTGATATTTTTCAATCGTTTCAAACAGAGCAGTTGAGCTACATGAATGAAAATGGAAAAGTTGCAGATCAGAGAAACAAAACAAGCTTAAACACTTTCAAAATAACAATTTGCCGACAGACTGGTAATGCCTGGAAATATTTGGTCACTTTTTGGGCAGAAATGATCAAGAAATTGAGTTTTAGGGGCATGTTTTTAAACCTAAATTTTAATTGGATCTAAATATGCTTATTTGAGGAGAGGACTTATTCAAATTGGTAAAATGTCTCTTCTGATTTTCTTCTGGTATTATTATCAATTTGTGCATGCTTTAAGAGTCATATGAAGACCTGTGAATGATGTATAAAAATAAGAGATTTCACAGATCTCCACTAAAGATATCACACACCCTGAACACAGTAGTGGTAACTAGAATGAAAGGCAGCAGAAATTACACAGGAAAGTGAAACACTCTGGGTGTTACAGTAAGCAGCAGCTCAGGCGTCTTGGGGAGAACACAGGAGGAAGTAAGTAGAGGAGATTTGAGGCTTGGCAGCAGAGACAGACAGACTGACAATCAGTCAGACTGATGGACTCAAAGACTGATCCCCGATCCTAAAACCTCATCTCCCCTTTGGCCTCCCATTCAGCCTCACCCACTCCTCCCCCCTCTCTTCTCATTCCTTCATCCCTCCCAGCCAGGCTTCCTTGCTTCCCTGAAGCCAGGCTTTGGACTGTTTTCACAAAACACACTCTCACAGACACACACACAAGAGACCACATCGGACCCCGAAGACTACATCTCAGGACCAAAGCGTTCTCCCAAGTCAATCCCCGACGTTGACGAAATCGGGCGAAAGGAGTGATTGATGAGACGGATCGGATGTAGCGCAGCAGAGAGGGAGAAGTGAGACCAAGGATCTCGCTACTCTCCCACGCCACCTCCACTAGCCCTGATGATGACATCATGGCGGCCAGAGACCTTCAAGCTGCGACGGTGATTAAGTGCGATTAGTTCTGTCTGGGGCTGACAGATCCCAGGGGGGATTGTAAAGTACAAGAGATTTTTTTTTTTTAAGATGTTGAAAGTTTGAGTAAAAGAACGAGTATGGGAATGTTTCAGTGTGGCAGGTTTCTATTTTTACGTATTGGCAATAAAACCAGAAAAGGCCATTCCAATATACCATTAGTCCCGTTTTGATCCAAGTGTCCGAGTTTTGTCCAGACCTTACAATGTTGAGATCTCAAACAAAAGACCTCAAGCTTTGAAGGGATTTTTTTTTACCTGTTTCTGTCTTAAAGGCTACCACAAATCCAATGTAGTCCATTTGAAGACTCAAGAATCATAAAGGGCTTGGGGACGGTGCCTTTGGGGGAATCAAGGGCTGCAGGTGGTACTTGCACCTTATTACATATATACTGTCTGGCAAAAAAAAAGTCACCACCTGGATTTAACTATGGAAATAGGTACAAGCCTCCTATTGGATAATTACTACATGGGTGATTATCTTTGAGCTGGCAACAAGTTATTGAACCCACACTGATGCAATGAGTAACTTCTCATTTCTTAAACAACCACAGCAAAAGACAAATCCTATGGTCGTGGAAAAGGTGTTAGTCTGTTTAAGAAGGGTTAAATCATTGGTATGCATCAAGCAGAGAAAATAACTAAGGAGACTGCAGAATCAACTAAAATTGGGTTGAGAACGATCCAACGCATTGTTAAAACTGGAAGGATAGTGGGGACCTTCCAGGAAGATATGTGGTCAAAAAAAATCTTGAATGATGTTGATCGGTGATCTGTGAAACATTTGGCCAAACTAAATTGAGGGAAAACAACAGTAGAACTCAGGGCTATGTTTTATAGTGAAAGTAAGAGCATTTCCACATGCACAATGCAAAGGGAACTCAAGGGATTGGACTCTGAAAGAAGGTCATGTGATCTGATGAGTCCAGATTTACCGTGTTCCAGAGTGATGGACGCATCAGGGTAAGAAGAGAGGCAGGTGTAGTGATGCACCCATCATGCCAAGTGCCTACTGTACAAGCCTGTGGGGGCAGAGCTATGATCTTGGGTTGCTTTTTCCAAGTTTACTGAAACAATGCCACAGTGAACATGTGCTGTAATCAAAGCTAAAGGCGGTCCAACAAAATTTTAGAGTATGTGACCTTATTTTTGGTGGTAAAATAAAAGATTGACTGATTGATGGATGGATTCTGACTAAGGCTGAGCTGAATGTTTTGAACTCCAAGAGCCAGGATGTGTTGTTTCCTTTTGAGTTTCAGTCTCACTCAATGGTCTAATTAGTACGTTTGCAACCAAAGACTTCAAAAGCTGCAGTCATATCCCTCTAAGCTCTAAGCTATACTCAAATTTTAGCAGCGTTAGCATATTTAACTGAAAACACCAGCAACAGTTTATCTGCTGAGTTTTCGTCAGCTCTGTAATGACAGCATTCAGCTCAGCCTCAGATTAAGGAAGCAGCTGAGTAATAATCAAACTGCTGATTCGGTCTGTCTGCGTAGTTCAGATCAGCTTTATTTCAGGCTTTTTATTCCCAACATATGTTTATCAATATGTTACAACAATCCAGATGTAGACGATCAAATAACTGTTGGTGCAGATTTGGCCTCCTCTTCTTTGAAATACTAAAAAGTTGTGATAGGAGAACAAAGAAGCTGAATTATTTGTTAGTTTCTCAGACAGCGCCTTTTATTCAATAATCGGAGGGAGTGCTCTTTGGCTAGCAGCTCAATTTGGTTGCTAATTTTTTTTCTGAAAAAGAAGAAGGGGCCAAATGAGGCTGAAAACGAATCGATTTATGAAAAAAAGTTAAAATTGAAGTTAAAAAAATGAGCTGAGAGAAGCCAAAACACTCTTGGTTATCTCTTGGATAACTTTGATCATTTTAATTTGAAAAATTCATATTGTAAGAACCAAATACTAACTGGGCACTTGTACTTTATATTTGGAAATAAAATTGTCATGAATGAAAATAGTCCTACTGTGCCTCAGCTTTCAAGTTGGAGGCAAAAATGCATTCATCATACTAACAAATAACTCCTGATACTGTTTAAAAATGTAATGTAACATGACTGTATTGTAACATAATGTAGTGTTGCCATATTGTATGCTACAGTACAGCATTGTTAAATCACATAAAATGGCAAAATTGTTACAGGAAGTACCTTTACAGTATTATTTGATGATGTCCCATTACAGTATATTCATTTAATGTAACTTAACAGTATCATTACATTGAGAAATATCATGATATTGTTACATAAAGTGTAAACTTAAAAGTAGTTTTATGTTATGTAACTCTTAGGTATTGCCCAACATTACAGTTGTGTTACATTATGTAATTACAGTGTAGTTACATAGGTATGTAAAGAAATGTGTCATTACAGTGTCCCATAACTTAACAAAATTTTTATGTAAAGTGGCATTACAATAATGTTACATAAAAAGGCCTTAAAGTATCCTTGAGTAGTGTAATATTACAGTATTTTTATGTAATGTAACTTTTGTGCAATGTAAAGTTACAGTGTTGATACCACATGTATCGTTAAAATATTTTTATACAAAGTACTATGAAAAGATCACTCAGTAAAGGTTAAGAATAGTAACACAATGTAACTACTTCTAAACGCTGCAGTATCTTGAAGTAAAGTAGCATTAAGTGTCTTTACATTGAGACCTAATATGATGAATTCCAAATAATACAATGAATTCATGTGATAGGATAAAATGTTACTATTCAATATGATGTGTTCAATAATAAATGGTTTTTAACTTTAGACTTTTGCAATAGAACAACCTGAGATAGAAAAGCCATTTGTGAAAACGCGGGTCTGCACCAAGTTTACCGCCAAGCACATCTGTATGTTTTCACTGTGAGGGAAACTTAGGTGTCAGCCCACGTTTCAACTTCTGACGGGAAAAGACTTCCACAGTATTCACACTATTTCCTCCCAACCTCGCGCTCGCCCTGTGGAGATGGCGCTGGGCAGCACGCGGGGAGCTACAGTGCCTCAGCATGGCAGCACGAAGCGGCGGGGACGACAGGGAGATTGTGCTTGACCTCTCCGCTCACCCTAAACGTGATGAAGTCCTTTACTTTCACAGAGGCAGGGTGACTTTAGAAAGTCAAAACTACAATGCAAACTTTCATCTCTCAAAAAAAAAAAAAGAGGAGAAAAAAAAAAAACTGCTGTGTGTTCGATGACAGTCACACGAGAAGTAAAGTGCTGACTCGCCGGCCTCCCTGCCGATTCCCCGCTCTGCCACCAACGGAGCGTGTCTCGATAAATAAAGCAAGAAATGCAACGGAAAAAAAAAATAAAGGAGGGAGTGAGAGAGCGAGAGAGCACAGGGCTATAATTAGTAAGTGATTAACGAGCAGGCTTCAGACAGGTCCCACATCATTGATTGTGATGTTGTGCAACAGCGCAGAGAAAACGAGCCGGCCCGAGTAAGGGGCAACGAGGTCACGAACACATCCACACAAACACACAAATAGAGATGTGATTGTATTAAGTGCGTCCAGTGGTCATTAGCAAGAACATGGAGGTAAAGCACATTATGTCAGGAAGGTTAGAGCTGCTGTAAACACACTCCAGATCACAGTGTTCTTGCATTTAAAACTTTTTGATCAGTATAATAACAGGGTTTCTGCAGCTCAAATAAAAGACTGTTTTTTTCCGCTGAACTTTTTCCATCATTTCCAGAGAGTCAGAGGAGGATGATTCATGCTATAGACAGTAAAAAGCCTCCTGAATAATCATTAATAATATCAACTTTATTTACATCAGTGGTACATTTTTGTGATAGTAGTGTAAGATGGTCAATTAGTAATATTTAGAAAAATATAACCTGAAAATAACAAAAAGCTACTGGGAAAAACTCAGATTTTTTAAGGCAGTTGTACTCTACCAACATCAGGCTTAAGCATTCCAGGTAAGCATATGGAAAAGGAAGGTAATCAGTGTTAAAAGTATTTTAACTACTGCTTGCTCTGTTCTGTATTTTGGTGTTCTTTGCTGTTGCTCCCCCTGCCTTAGTGGTTAGCGTTTACAAATAGAAAGGAAGGGAGTTGTGCTCTCCCTGCCTCAGGCTTTGGCATTGCACAGTAGCACATTAAAAGTTATGTTGTTAGAGTTAAAGTGTGTTATCACTGATAGTTTCTTTGCCTTAGTTTTTCATGTTTACAAATGACAGGAAGAGAAATGTGCTCTTCTCACCTCAGGCATTGGCATTCTGAATATTTTAAAACCTGAGATCAATGATGTTTGAGCTTATCGAGGCTCCTATCGAGTCTCACACCTTCTGTTACCTACCATTGTACTTAAAGCGGACTCAGGTTATTCAAACCAAAACAACTATGCACCATGGTTTACTCAAAATCTTTATAAAATTTAAATACTGGGCAAACTGGCATAAAACAGTGAAATCAATGTTGAAATATGTGCTTGAACAGGTGAGAAAAGTCCAAAGGTAACTCTACTTCACAAGGCAAAGTAGCATGTCATGACGATGTGTTGAATGTTTGGTTGGAAAATAGAGCATTTTATAAAGTTAATCCCTTAGCCATCATGTGTTCAAATGTAACCGAGAGAAATGGAATTTTGTTTCTGGCAAGAAACTTAGACAAATTAACTATTTTATTCATACTAAATGTAATTATAGCTAATAAAATAATTCAAGTAACAGAGGTCTATCAATAGTGGTACCAATAAGGACACAATTCATTGAGGAGTATCAATAAGACTATCAGTTTAAATCAAATTAAATAACCCCATCCCCAATTGTCACTGATGCTAAACCTGTTTTGTATCCCTGGAGGTCTTTGCTTCTGTTCCCCCAGCCTTGGTTTGTTCATGTATGAGCATAAAGTGAAAGGAAAGGTGCTTTCCCCACTTTGGGTTATGGTATTTATTTAGGCAATTGGAAAGGTAGGAGCTCTCAGGACAGAGCTAGCTCGCCAAATATTGCTTATTCGAGCGTTTAAAAAAATATCAAATTCTTTTCTTTTGGAGAAAAGTACAAAAGACCTAACTTAGTAAACCATCACTGAATCAACAAGGTTACAAGTCTGGGGAAATTAAAACAAATCACAAACTTACAGGGGTGATTTAAAAGTGAGTAAGTGGTGGAGTGGTCAAGTCCCATATGGCTTTATGCCAATCAGACCATTTAAACCAGTGGCTGTAGCATGAAAGCTACCTCAGTAAAAAAAAATATTATTCCAAATAAATGGCTTTTGTAAGACACCCAATTTGGCGCCAGCAATGACAGTCATTATTTTTGTGTCATTGGTGAAATTTTTGAACACATGTAAAAGTATCATCACTAGAATTTTAACACAGAGGCATGAACTGAGCTTCAAAGGGGCAGAGAGGTTGTCCCAATTGGAACAGCAAGCAGTAACTACAAACCCAAACATCAATTACAAAAGCAATGTCTGTGGCTGTGTCGCTTACTAGGAAAAAAAACTGTTGTCTGATGAACGATCAATGAGTCAGGCGGGTTAGATTGACCCGTTCAGCCAAAAGCCCTCTGGCTCTGCATTCCACTACAATGGGGATGGAGAAGAGGAGGTGCATGGAGGTTGTTCATAAATATGAAGTACAGAGCTACAGAGCAAACACTGAAGGGACTCTGAGTAAAAAAAAGTTACTAAACTTGGCATAAAAACTACAGCGTTCAGGGGAAAATGTGATGCTGCCATCTTGCCTGTTTTTTAACTTGCTTCCCATTCAGTTTGTCTTTTTCAACAACTCCACTTTCACCTCACCCAAACTCTTCCTCCTCCTCCACCTTCGCTCTCTCTGATGATAAGGCAGGCAGCACTAAGCGAAAATTCAAACCCCACTGTCAGACAGAAGGAGAAAGAGGAGAAGTACAGGGAGGGAGAAATGCTGAGCGAAGCAAAAAGAGAGGTGTCTTTCCTCTCTCCCTCCACTTTTCCCTCTCCTCACTTTCTTTTTCTTTCTCGGGGCACTGGTCAGGTGCCAACATCAATGTACTTTACTCCGTGGCTGGGCGGGCACCGAGAGTGCTGGCTTGTCACGCATGGCGTAATGTCGCTCTGTCCTTGCCCCCATTCTTTAGGCTGCCAAGCTAATGATGATGAGAATGAGAAAGAAGGGGTAGAGGAGCAGCAGAGGGGAACACTTAGAACTTGGCTCAGGATCTCATGGTAAAGATTCTCGTGTCCAAATGAAAAGGGATGCATGGAAACAGAAAGGCTTAATGCTTTAGGGACCACAAGCATTAACACATGAACATAGTATCTATAGAGTAAAACTCTCTAGGAACATTAAATACCACTTTAGCTTTCATTTCCTTATTTCCTTACTCTAAGGAGTGTTACTTGCTGTTTTGTTAGTTTACATTGAACTACATTGCCACCATTACATTAAGTTGCATTATGTTGTGTCATGTTTTCTTGTGTTGGTTACATTGTGTTGCGTAAGTTTTCATTCCGTTCATCAGCATATTATATACTACATTCAAAACAATGCAACACAATATGGTTGAATGTGATGCGCTACATTACAGCAGGATTTTATGCCATGCAATACGACCAGTTCAATCGGTATGATAAAAAATAGACATAACAATAGGATGTGAGCAATACGACACACTCATTCATACAATACGATTTTTTGTGGTGATACAAAGACAAGAACTGACGGTGTTTTATATTTTATATCAGAAGAAGGCTATGAATTGTATCATACAGAATTTTTAATTGTGTTGTCTTGTATCATATTGTAATGCATCATATTGTATTGTATCATATTGTACAGCAAAAGTCATACCAAACGTTACAACCCTGCAAATTGATTAAAGGTGATGATACAATAAAATATTCCTGAACAAAATTCACAAACATATGTTAAATATGTTAATATTACCTTGTCGTTGTTATAGTAGGCCAGGCTCTCCCCGTCAAATCGCACCCACCTCCTTTGAAAAACGCATTTTCTGCAAAGAGAGGACATGATGCAGTTAATTCATCCGCCTCATTTACTTAGTCTAATCGGTTTTGAGTAGAAAAAGCAAGAAAAAAAAGCATCTGCTCTGAACAGGTACTCATATTTCATCAAGAGTGCCATTGATTCATTAATGTCAAGAGTTGTATCAGCAGCTGTCAATTAACGTGATCGAAACAAATGGCCACTCACTATTTGAATATTCAGCAGACCAAGGGCAGTTTGCCAGTTTGCATATCAGGCAGTGAAGGAGACTTTGAAAAGGAAGTGAATGATTGATAGCTGAGTGGTAGAGAATGTGCCTTTTCTGGCAAAAATTACTTTTTCTTTCCAAACTTAGTTGAAGAAAAAAACACATTTTGCATCATAATACACCAGGCTTCATTCAGATATTCTTTCCCTTTCTTCCAGTGGCTTGATGCAGAAAGAATAGACTCGCCTCAGGCTTTCTTTCCATGCAACAATTTATCCGTTTTTAAATTGTTGTGAAAAATGGGCTCTTCCTCATCTGCTTCTAATAGATTTATTTATTTTTGGTTCTTCCCACAAGGTGTAATGATGGATGGTGCGCATTCAAGTTCAAACAAAAGTGAAGCCAAAATATTATCATGCTTGTGATGCAATTTTAAACTATTTTGCTGTATGCAATTTGGCAGATC
Organism: Thalassoma bifasciatum; assembly: GCA_008086565.1. Classification (NCBI taxonomy): domain Eukaryota; kingdom Metazoa; phylum Chordata; class Actinopteri; order Labriformes; family Labridae; genus Thalassoma; species Thalassoma bifasciatum. Next base: position 191,489 of record RPOG01000573.1, on the reverse strand, counting down.
TATCACTTATCAACAGAGCTGTAAATCACAGCATAAAATACCAACTTTAAAGCATCAAATAACAAATTAAAGCTTAAGTTTGTAGGCGTTGGAAAGAAATTCACATATTGTAAGCTGACTTTCCTAATAGAAACCAGGATTAGGATTTTCCTTGAGATGTATTCCCATATAAAAGATGTCCCCATCATCAATATGGAGGCAGATTTTATGACCTTTTCTGCAGCCACTAAGTTTCAACATTTCTATTCATTACTTAATTTGAAGAGGAACACTCAATGTTTGATTATCTGAATTTATCATCTGCAGCTGTTCCTTAACCTACCCTTGAGGTGACAATTTATCCAGCCAGCCCACTTTGAGCACCTGGTGTTTGGGGGCTCCGTAGAAGCAAGCGTACGGAGAAATATCAGGCAGCGCGTTTCTACCCAAACCCCCCAGAGTGTCCATGGGCTCAGAGTAGAGGTCACACTCCAACATGATTAAAGAGTTGTCCTTAGGGCCCGAGCCAGCCGGTCCAGCAGCAAGAGCCTCAGAGGTCACTCCAAAGCTCGGGTCCAAACCAGCTTGCGGCAAAGTGCTGGCACATTCGTCCACTGTGGAGTATTCGTCTTCGCAGGGTTCTGGGATTATCGTAGCGGGTTGGGGCTCTTTTTCCTTTGAGTCTTTTGGTTTCTTTTTCCTGTGAAAGATTTGATGATGAGAAAGATATTTCAAATAAGACTTCCTAATTGTTTTCACCTTGATGACGTACCAACACTAAAACACCATAGGTTAGTGTGAAGATGTTGTGACAAAATGCTATTCGCTTAGCTTAGCATAAACCTTTTCCAAGATGGGAACAAGTAGCCTACCCTCACTGATAAAATACTGTGCTTTTTTCTCTTTGAGTTCAAAGTGTCTTTGAGCTCAACCAAAGACACTTCAGTGTTATGCATTTAATGTGTGTCATGGCGCTTTAGTTCTCTAAAATACAAACTTACATGCTTGTTTTTACATGACACATAAAATTCAAATTTAAAAAGCGCTGAGACAAAGAAAAAGGCAAAGATTTCTGTTTGTTTTTGATATTTTTATGTCAACAGTTTAAATGCTTTACTAAGCTACTGCACTTTTGACTGAAAGCAGAAATAAATTGTGATTGAACTGCCTTGTTTAGCACTTTGAAATGAAATACATCAATAAAATGTCATCTGAAGGGACTGGAAATGGGGCAAAATTGACACCTGTATACCATGCTCTTGCTAGCTAGCTAAATTAGAAAGGAATCTGCCCACTGTGCTACTAGAAGTCAAAAATTAATATGTGCAGTTCTTGTAAAATTTTGTTTCAGTCATTGTTGAATCAGTACAATCTGCCTTAAAAATAAGAAAAAAGGAAAAGTTGTCATTGTGTTAGTGGTGAGTTTAAACTGAACCTACTTTGTTTTAGAGAGTCTACACTGTGTACTTTCACATAAAGCTGAAAACCTGGGCATTATTAACAACATGTCTGGGCCCAAAGTGCTACAGCACCTCTCAAAACCACAATCTGTGGTTGGAATCGCTCACAGTCTTTATTTGTACACCCAGAGTGTGGGACTGTAGTTATTTGTCAGCATACCATACCTTTGTTTTTTCTGCTTTATCTTCTCTTTAAACCCTTTCTGTAGCCCTTCTTTAGCTCCTTGGTCCTACAGAGCACAGGGGAGATTAGCATCAGATAAAAAGAAAGTGTCCATCTTTCAGTCAGACAGTGTTATCTTGTTGCAGCGCTAAGCTATGTTAACTTTAGTGGCTTGGTGACATTTCCATTAACCTCAGAGGGCAGTCTGAAACAAGCACATTTCCCCTCTGCTGTGGTGTCAACATGAACACACACAGCAGAGAGGGAAGTTTGGTGTGCAAACCGTGGCCAAAACAGAGCCAGTAGTGTTGAAGATGTGAAAATTGTCTGTTCCTCTTTGGTAAGCTGCTACTCAGTGTCCACTAGTGGGAGTTGAGGCTGTTTTACCGTAGTGCTCTCAGGGTTGTTGTACAGGAACATCTCTCCGTAGGGAGCGATCGGCGTCAAAGTTCCTTGAGGTGGAGCTAAAAAGGACAGATGGATGACACATTAGTGGGTTGAAACATGCAGAGAGTAGTGTGAAGATATTTGGTTGGTTGTTTAGCTCTGCATTTGTGCATAAAAGTAAACAGAAAAAAGTGAAACACCAATTTTCACTTTACATAGAACGTTTGAAAGATCTAACTGTGCAAAATGTAAATTGCAACATTTTTCAACTGGTCTTAAAGCTTCGATCACGGCTGAATTATGTTCTCTATTGTCAAAACTCTTTTGGAGAAACATCATATGGGTTTTTTATTATGGGAACATTTATTATGTGTTACACAGTCTTGCTGGAGACAGAGTGGGGAGCTTGATGTTGACCATGCTCATGTGTTTTGGCAATGTATAAAAATTACTGCATATCGGGACGAAGTGTGGAAAGGAATGAAAGCGATTTTTAGGTTGTGAACTTCCCAAGACTTGTGAAGCACCTTATCTTGGAGATTTGTAACAGGAAAATATACAAAGCAAAGACAGATACCTGGCTGGAATACTATTGGTGGCTTCAAAGAAAGAAGACCCTCCTACTCACATAGAATGGTTGGGAGTTGTGAAAAAACTATATGATGTGGAGACTTTTACTCAATTTAAAACTTCAAAGAACTGAGTGCCAAAGAAAATGGAAAAAATGGACTGACTTTAAAACTCATCATAAAATCTGAAGAGAATGGACAGCTTATAAGAGGTTATTTCAACTATTGTTAACTGACACCAGTGTTTGCATTAAATGTTTATGTTCATGATACTGTATTGAAAAAGCAAATAAACTATAAGTGATGAAAAAAACTCTTTAAATGTATATTTTTAAGGGATTGTAACACCAGTTTGAAATAGGGCAGAGCAATCAATCAAAAATTATATCAAATGCAATATTCTAATCACAGACAATGTAATATTTCTTTAACCTGAAATATGTCCGAAAACCAGTTACAACTTTTTTGCAGTGGACTTTTTAGGCCCAACAACCTAAAACTTGACCTTGCACAACCAAAAAGCAAAGTTGTTGAAAACCACCTTTGTAAAAGACACAGTATAAGTGGTAAAAGTGGCAAAACGTCAAGAAGTAGACATAGAAATAAGTTTGAGGTGGCAAAAATGGTTACAAAGCAGGACAAATTGGCAAGAAAATTGGGAGAAAACTTGGAAAATAGTCAGAAAGTAGCAAAAAATCATCCAAAAATTGAAAAAAGAGGAGTGAAAAGTGACTAAATGGGCAAAAAGCAGTAAGGAGTAGCAAAAAAGAAAGTGTTATGGGTTGTTGTACAGTCATGGATGAAAGTATTGGCACCCCTGAAATTGTTGCAATTACAAATGTTTTTGGCATGAATGTGTTTATTTCCTTGATGTGCATAGGAAAAACAAAAAAGAAGAAGAAGAAAAAAGCCAATGTGGACAATTTTACACAAAACACAAAAAATGGGCCGGACAAAATTGTTGGCACCCTTTTAGAAGTGTGGGTGAATCATTTAATTTCAAGCAGGTGATTCTTGTTTAAACTCAGCTGTGATGAGTAACAGGTGCTGGTGATATAGAAATCACACCTGACGCCAGTTACAATGTATAATAGTTGACTTAACTTTTGGAGACGAGAAAGGAGAGTTGAGGAGTGTCTGAGCACTTAAGACGCAAATAAAGAGAGATAACTGCAATTAGATTATTTTTGCAAATCGTTCAGCAATACTTCGAAACCTCATGCTTGTGACTCAAGTTGATAAATGCTAAATGACAGGGGTGCGTTTAAATTTTTTGGACCTAGGTGCCCCGGTTTGGCCACCCCAGTCCGGAATTCTATATACGTCCTCTTTTTCTCTGCAATCCTCTGCAGTCTGTCTAAAGCTGTAGCCAAGGCCATTTCTTTGTCTCTGCCGCTGCTTGGTGGTCGGTGGAAGCTGTAGAAGAAGAGCAACTCAGGCCAGACACTATTAGTCTGCAGACCCGGGGGCCACCCTGCGTGGGCCACTGCCTGTCACGGTGAAAAATGACACCAACCTCTCTAGAGGATTGTAAGGGCCAGAAGACGTCGCCGCGGGGGCTGGACACACATAGACACCGATGGAGAGGAAGATACACACGCAGACAGCAGTGTGAAAAGATTGAAACACCTTCAGACACATAAAGACGCCTTGAGACAAACTAAGACATTAAAGGATGAGCAGTTAAATGAGGACTAACACACATACCGATACAGATTTTTAAAGCTTTACACACTCTTTCAAACGATGCAGGCCATTACAGAAGGGCACAAAGGCCATGTGCTGGGCTGCATGAAGGGGTCAGTTTACCCGATGATAGAGTGCAATCCAACACAGCCGCCCTCTCTCGTCGGGCAGATAGCAACCATCAATCATCATCTATCAGCCGACCTTCAGGCCACTCGCGATTCTCTCTGAGGGCTGCCGGACGCTACTGTACTCAATTCCTGTCTGATTCTCTCTATTCTTCCCTCTCCGGCGTCTGCTTTTCTCTCAGTCGACCACGCCGCTTCTTTATCTGCTCCTGACCAGACGCTCTGTCACAGTCGCAGTCGGGGAAACGACCCAGATGCCGCCATCAGTCCTGAGCCAGTGAGGAGATTGATTTTGCTCTGAATGAAGACTCCGTTCTTTTAAGTCAGGAAGTTACAGGTCAGTTTGTTATTATCACTCCCACACCGAGCCCCGAGGACAGGCATCTGCCACCACCTGAATTCAAATAAGTCACCAGCTATTTATTATTTCGGTCAGGTTAGGATCCCCTGGACTTCCTCGTCAATACTCCAAAAACAATAGAGTAAAGAGTGGCCTTCATAACTTATAAAGTCAGGCTAACAACAAAAAATATGAGGAGTCAGATAGTTTTTAATTTCCTTTAAAGAGGGGATATGGTGCTTTTTTTAAGTGTTAAACTGGTACTCCTGTGGTACCTTAACACAATTTACTACTCAAAAAATACCCTATTTTTTCACACTGGTGTTTAAAAAAAATCTTATTTCAGCCTCTGTCTGAAATGTATGAATGAATTTTATTTTAGCTGCTGTCTCTTTAAGGTTCTTCACTGCACAAACCCCATTCCCTCGAATTGGTCAGCCCTCTGACGGTCTGTCAAGAGCAGAGTTATGGGCAGACCTTGGTGTTTGAGGCCCCAATGAGCCTCCAGTGTGTGTTTTAAAACACTTAAGAGATGCTTATGTGATGACATCATCATTCAATCAAGTCTCTGAAGATCTCATGAAGTTTTCATGAAGATTTTGTCTTGATTTTGATAAGATCTCAAACTACTATTGGGCCATTTTGCAATATAAAGATTCAGATTCAGGGATTCCGTCAACATATGAGCATGTTTGGGGAGCCCTTGGTGTTTGAGGCCCGCACCTCGAACACATCATGAACCAGTTTGGAGATCTTATTGCAATGACACCATCATTTCAGCAAGTCACAATAAGATCTTGTGAAGATCTCGTGCTACATTCAGAACCAACCATTATGAACAGTCAACGGACAAAATCACAGAAAAGTCAAAGTCAAAAGAAAATTTGTCTGGTTTTTTTTATTTTCTAAATTGCTAAAAATTGCACCAATCAAATCTAGATCAAGTATTTCCCCATTTTTTGTTCAAGGGATAATTCTGTAAAACTGCAATTGTGTCTTGTAGTTAATTAGTTTGACCTGATTGGCAGAATTTTTTCCTCTATATTAGAAATTCAGGTGTCATTTTTGCCTTTTAATGTCTTGGATTGAGACATTTTTCTGGGCTTCTAAGGAGAATTTGATTTATTTGAAGTCTAATAGGACATTTTTTACTTTAAAAAGACATAAACATTTGCTTAGATACCAGTTTTTGCTTCGTTTTTTTGTATTGTGCAACGTTGGGGTTTAAGTCCTGTGAGCAACTCTGTGATGAAACAGTTACAACCACAGTTTAGCAGTCATAAAAAAGTGCCAAGTGGAAGGTTTTCTCACAGGAATTTTCTGGTGAAAAGTATTAAAAACTGTACTTGAGGTTATAAATTAAAATTCTAACAGCCTCTTGATTGTTTACTACAAGCACTTTATGAGGACTGAAGTTTTAAAATTTATCCCAGAATAACCTCCTATATGAAAAAATATGTCAGATAACGCCTTGCTAGACCTTGGTGCGAGGGGGAGCGTTAGCTTGCTAGCGAAGCTCCCCGATCCCCTGCTCTGGGACCACCTCAGCTCCCTCTCTTCCTCCGTTTCTCTGCCTGTTTTGCATCCATCTCCTCTTCCTCTTCTTCCCAATGCACTTCGCTGTCTCGCCTTTTCTCTCTCTTCTCGCTCCCTGTCTTGTTTCATACAGAGGGAAAGCTGGAGAAAAAAACAAGGCCTATCAAGAGACCGCTGCTGTGCAGGTACACGAAACGGAGCAGGGGAAGAAAAAGAAGCTCAAAGACAGTAAAGTGAGGGGAGGAAACAGAAGAAAAGGTTTTGATTTGATTGTGGTCAAAAATGGACCCGAATAAACTGACGTGTTCACGGGTGTTTAAAACGACAACCGCACAGACTGATGCTGCGGAAAAGTGTCAACAAATCTGCAGGGATTGACTTCGGTGTGGGAAGCAACTCACGTAGAATAAGATGAGACATGAGGGTCGACTAACTCAATAAATACAGCAAGGGAGGAGGGGAAAAAATTCAAAACATATTTGTACTGGTTGTTCTACAAGCCCGGGTGTTGTCAGCAAAGTTAAACAACTTCTGAAAAAACTTCGGAGAGCCAGGCGGTGAGAAAACACACCCGGGTCTCACTGAGGGACAAGATGTGAGAGCACATATTCCCTGTGAGGCGCGTGCGCTCGAAACGAGGGCGACGCCGTTTCCCACGACAGACGCCAAACACACACTCGCTCGCCGCCCTCCCCTCCCCTCCCCACCCACGTACTCATCTCCTCTCCTTCTTTCATCCGGGCAAACAACAGCAGTGCTGACTCTACTGCTGAATGAAATATTCATGGCAGAGATGAAGCGGATGCAGCTGAAAGACTGTGTACCTCTCTGTATGCTGTTTGCACCGATGGGACCCTCACAGCCGGTTAGGTGTTCAGGGCTGGTTGTTTGCGCCGGTGGAGCGCTCCTGGGGAGGAAGAAAAATCAGTGTATTAGAATCAGGGGATAATTAGGTAACACCGTTTAGACTTAAAGGCCTTCAGAGTCGAGATGTTGAATGCAAAACTTTGTTTCCCGGGTCAATAATGTATAGCGTGTAGGTGGAATGCAGAACTGAATTAAATTTGAATGTAAAGAGGGAAAGTTTTCAGACTGTTTTTCTTACAGAAAGTCTTGTTTAACATTAATTCATGCGAAAGGTAGCAGAGGAAACTTTGTTTCTAAAGTTTATTTCACCTTGCACTCCTAACTTCTTTGAGTAGTTTACACAAACTGTTTGGAAACTTTAATGAAGTGTAACTCAAAGCTCAAAAGAAAAGTTCGGTGTCAAGATGCTTGGAAAAGCACAAAGAGACCTGTGTGTAAGGTGTTGTTGTGGTAGCATGTTAGTGTACTTTGCTAACTAAAAGGCATGGGTCTGCAAAATTTTAATATAGGAATGAACATTTTAACAACACTATTCAACAGGCACTTACAACAACTCACAGATTATCCAGTTTTCTTAATATCTGAATATTCCACCATTGGCTGTTTAAAAACATCAGAATATTCTCATTATTTGATAATATTCAATTACTTCTCCTTGATATGCAGATGCTGAGACTGAATTTTTTGGCGCTGAATCCTGTGAGGTTTAATTTCAGGAGACTGAATTTCTTGAGACATTCAATTTTTTTCCACTGAACCTTTTCAGATTGAATTAATGCGCACTTGAGTTTTTTGAGATGTTGAATTGTTTTACATGTTGAATCTTAAAAAACGGAATATTTAGAAACATCGATTTATTTTTACACTGAACTTATTTCAACACTGTAAATGAATCAAAGGCAGAAAAAAAATCAGTGCCAAAAAATTTTATTGTTTCCAAATTCAAAGTCTTATTTTGATGCTGAAAAACTGAAAAAATTGGTATCACTCTTGATGGAAATGAGGATCGAGTCAGGCTTTGCTATGCTAACGACAGCGAAGCTAGCTTAGCTTAACTCAACAAAATGGACATTTAAAAACCATAGAACCTCACAAATCTACACCCTTGTGGTTTTTTTGTGTAAAATCTTGTATAAATGTTCACTTTCATGACCAACTGTGTCTGTTATCATACACTAAGCAAGTAGTATGTTAGCAGACTACAAAGAGAAACTACTAGCCTCAGTTTTTTTAATTTTTTGTTGTTTTTTGTTTTCACTGTTTCTTTGAATTTCACCTCTGTAGTCAAACTGAAACATTTCAATGATGACTCTTCATTGGCTACAGAAATATTAACACTTTCGCTATATCTTGTGTTTTAACGACACTTGTGATAAGCAAGGCACTTAAGTCCACCAACAGGTGAGTTAATCCATCAACATTCTGCCACTTTCTTAAAAGTTTGTTGGTTTTACCAAGTCTTTATGTTACTGTTAGCTCAGTGGCTATTAACAATAGCTTGTTTACTAATCATAAGTCATATTAGTACCATTTTCTCAGCTAACGCTAAGCTAGCAGTGGCAGCGACTCTCTCACCTGTCTTGTAGCACTGGTATGGCTTGAATTGGTATTTCAGGAACAGGTCGATGTCTCAGCCGGTACGATCGTGTTAGCCGTGGACGTTCATTAGCCTTTATACTGTACTGTGACTCATAGATGGAGTTTTCCACCATTTCACCAGAAAACACATCAAGGTCCTCTGTGGGAGCTTCGGGGTTAAAGGGCATGGAGTCGGTGCTGGACAGAGAAGGATCTTCTGGAGACATTTCCCAGTCTGACGGCATTTCTTTGATTGAGAACGACTCGCTGCTGCTGCTACTGCTGCTGGTGCCAGACAACGCAATCGTGTTGTTTTTGACGATTTCAAGCATAGATAAGCCGATGTTCTCAGGATTTCGTGGCGCCGGTTGAGGCCGACGTTGGTGTCGACCCTCGCGAGAATTCTTAGATTCTGTTCCAAGTTCAGCTCCTGGAGGCAAAGTCTGACTTCCTTCAAAATCACGCTCTTTCTTCTCATGTGACTGAGGATGCTGACAGGAAGTCCCCCTCTTTTTATCCTTTAGGAAGATATGCCTCGGATGTGGTACTGGCCTTCTCCGGGTCCTCCCATTCCTCATTCCTTCTTCCTCTTCTTCGTCTTCCTCTCCCTCACTTTGCTGCTTCGCTCCAAGTAATTCCAAACTGCGAAGGATGCGCCTACGGTGGCCTGTTGGAGGCACGTTAAGCTCCAGGAGACGCTCGTCTGTGAGGTCCTTGCAGTCCTCCAGACTTTTGAAGCCTCCGTCCTGGAAATTTGAGGCATATTGGGTCAATCGAAGGGTGGACAACCACTCCCCAATGTCCTGGTTTGGCCCTGGAGACTCCAGCATGATGCTTTGGTACCGGTTCTACCTCATGAGCGAATTTTTCAAAGATACAGTCGCTCAGGTTAACACTGTAAACAAAAAAAGAAGCAGAAGTGAGTGATACTATAGGAGGTAGAGCTGACACTTCCTGTTATTTCTCACTTTGATGACATCATTGCTCTCTGGCCTCATTATCAGGAAAGTTCGACTTTGGAAAATCATTCACTTAATTGCTTTTCTAACAAAGTCCTACATGTGAGGATCAATAAAACCCATGAGTTAGTCCTATGGATAGAAAACTATATGTTGGGTATAGAGGCAGCAAGTCCTGCTTGGCTTAAAACTTGATATACACCAATAGGTGACCGTAAAATGTGGTTTCAGATTCTAGGAAGTCACAAAAAAAATCAGATGTGTCATAAAGATGACCACAAAACCACATAAGTATCACTTGTCAGTTTTGGTTTTTGTGCAGGTAGACTTCAAGAATGAAACTCCACCTCTTTCTTTTCAGCATATATGCAATGCTAAACTTAACCAACAGTCTTTTTGCTTTACCTTTATGTCAAAATACAACACTTGTAGAAGTCTTTATGAGTTGTTGTTTTTTTTATCTAGAGGTTTTGGCAGGAGTTGGCAACTCTTTTTAAAAATGTATTTTGAGCCAAACAAAGCAAAGCTAATGTATTTTGGAGAATCAGCTTTTTTTTGACATTTGAGTTCTATGATGGCTTGTATCTAATGTTTCCCGCTTAAAGCTTTCATGCTATGTAACAGTGATACTTATTCAGTTATACCTCTGTATCAATTCAAAGCACAGGTTGAATGAGTTTTTTTTTATCATTAGGTGTTTGTATGTCGCATGTAAAGCTAAGCTAATGGTCGTTTCTTTTTGGCTTTGTATTAAATTTGGTAGGGGTTATGATAGATGATTTTTCCTTTTCTACTGTGGTTGTTTCTGTTTTTTGCCTGTTTCAAGTTTTATTGCTAGGCTACAACTTGTTTAGTTTAACTTTTGTATTGAACCTAAAAACTGATGCACAGGACGGATGAGTCTTCTTTTATCTTTTAGTTTTGGCCAAAAAAGACTTTAATGCGAAGCTAAACAAAGCTAAGCTGGTGGTATTTTGGACGGAGCTTTGTACGAAATTTGCAATTCTGTGTTCTGATACACTAATTTTCTATTTTCTCTTTGATTGCTGCTGTTTTGTTCTGCTTCAAGTTTGTCGATGCTAAGCTAGGCTAATATTTTTTCGATTTTTTTTTTGGTGTGTGTTTAACCCTCAGATTTGAAGGTGTGTTGAATAAGAGTTTGTTAATCGCTCGTTTTTGGCCATAAAACCCTTTTTGATGGGCCTTTTTGCTAAGCTAACGTAGCTATGCTAATGATTTTTTTATAAGTAGCTTTGTATGGAGTTTGAAATTGAGGATTCTGAATTTTCTCTTCATCCATTGTCTGCGGTTGATTTTCCCGACTTCAAGCAAGCAAGCTAAAATTCTTTTGGCTAAACTTTAAAACGGTTAAAAAAAAAGCTTTCATAGACAAAGTATTGCTTTTATCTGGAGATTTTGCTAAGCTTAAGTCTTTCCCTTGCTTGAAACTTTATTGCTAAGCTCGGCTAACAGTCCTTTTTTTAACCACAAATAAAGGGTTGAGTGACTTTCGAATTTTCCCTCCGGGTTTTGGGTTTGGAAATGGATTCCATTTCTTGGATCATTTATGCTAAGCTATCACAACAGTGTTTTGGACCTGACTTCATATGAAATTGTTGATTTTTTTTGTTTTCTTATCTCTTGATTGCAGCTTCAAGTGTCATCCTTGGTCTCAGTTTCATAAAAACCACCCTTTAAGAGTCTTGTGCACTGGATTTCTTGTTTTCTCTTTAGATTTTGTTATGCATTTATGCTAGACTTAGCCACCAGTCTATTAGCTTTACCTTTGCATTGAACCTTGCAGATATATGAGAGGTAGAAGACTTTGTAATCAAAGTCACCAAGCAAACAACTCAATTTCTTCCATAGCCTGTAATATATGTTTAAGAGACCACAAAGTGCCGGCCAACAACAATTTGCATCACTCCAGAATGAAACAGCAGGAAACAGGACTGGATGTTATGTAATAGTTAAGTGCTGGCTGGTGTTCATCAGGTCTTGGGTAAAAAGTTTTCTCTGCAGCCTGACATTTGAGTCAAATCACAGAAAAATTGTGCTCCAGTTGAAAAAGGCTAACTGATATCCTTTTGAAAAATTATTTTTGCAGCACTTACCTCAACGGGAGCTTTAAAATCCACTGCCTCACAACTCACATAGGTAGGTACTAACTTTGCTAAAATAACAGAAAGACTATAAATGTCTTTGTCCTTTCTCACAGTTTTTAGGTGTTAGCCAGTAATGCCGCTGTGTCTTGATGCCTCTGATACACACACGCTCTCACACTTTAAACTCACAGGAAGAAACATCATATCTTGCCTCGTCCACTTCTCTTTTGGGTTACAAACCTGCAGATCACAGGGGACATTAAGTGTTACTTCTGCTTTCAAGTGAACACACTCATGCAGTAAATTCTGTGCATGTGCATGCGTTACATTCAAGGCTTTGCATACTAGAAGTTCAATCTTAGTTTTTTCACAACATAGTGAGACCGATTCTTCCCCTGTCATATATTTTGTGCACAAAAATGAAACTTAAAGAAGAAGTTTTACTTATCATTTTAATACTAAGCACACAGGAACAAAGTTAAAGCCCCAGTTCCCATATGACTGTAAGTGGCTCATAACAGACCCCATAAAGTTTTTCAGCTTAGCATCATTCTGTTATCATGCAAGGGCCTGTAATGGCTTACAGCCAGTTCAGGCACACGCCAAAGCTTGCTAACACATTTGACCTCGCCTTCCCCACATCCGTGCTTTTTAGCGCCTGCACACCCACTCGCCCCGACACACACAAAGAACTACACACCACAGAGCCCACACATTCAGCAAACATTTATTAAGGCCTGGATATGGGTGTTCAGATCTATAGCTGCTGCCCGGTGTCAGAGCCCACAGAGCGTGGATCAATAACAGAGCAAAAAGAGAACTTCACATTACAAACAGCCTGCACAGGCCACGGGGGCATGGGAACTCATGAAGCAGCGAGTGCAGCAGACGCAAAGACGCAGCACTGAACATGTAAAGGATGCACACAACCCCAGAGGGATTATGACTCTATTAAACCCTGAGCACAGACGTGAAAGTCCCACACCCTGGCATCCAGGGAAAGGTTGCACCTGAATCATTTGAAAGAATATAGTGTTTTGTTGTTGTTGCTCTTTGGTTTGTTTACCTGCAGCAGTTATGTATCTTTGTGTAATTGTTTGCCGTCTATTTGTAGCTCTGTATTTGTCGCTCTTTTAAATTTTGTGTAGTCGCTGCATCTCTCTGTCCTTATTTCCATTTCTTCGTAGTTATTTTGCAACTCTCAATAGCTGTTTCTTACTACTATTTCTTATCACTTTGTCAAGGTTGTACATCAATTCAATTATCACTTTTTTTGTTTGTTTGTTGTTGTTGTCTTTTTGTATTCCTTGTGTTAAAATGTATGTCACGTATACACATTTTTAAGTATATATACACTTCTTCTGTATATCTGTCTGCAACTCAGGGATTCTATAGCTGATCTTTAATGTCTGTTCGAAGTTGTTTCATCTTTGTTGTTGTTTTTTGACCTTATGTAGTTATTTACATAAATTTCCATTTATTCTGTTGGGGTTCTCTTTAACTTTTTTTTTTTTTGGTATGACTATGTTGTTTAGGGGTCTATATTGTATTTCTTCTTAAATATCTATGTCAATTCTGTTTTATATTGTTTTGAGTTTCTTTTAGGTTGTTTAAATATGAATACTTTTTTGATTTCACTTTTGTTTCTGTATATTTTTATACCTTTGTAGTTGTTAAGTGTCACTTTGAAGTTGTTTTGCATCAATTTGTCAATGTGTCGTATAAGTTATGAATCGTTTTGTATCTCTCTAAAGTTTTTTTGTACAGGGAAAGTATTTAAAGCTACAATCTGGTACTCGCTGGCATCTTTTCATTGATTAGTTGGGTATTTGATGCGGCCTCTGTTCTTCTTCTGTTATTTAATACAGATTGCAAACCACTATAAAATGCGCTACATCTATCTTTTGGTGAAAATACAAACACACCACGGTAAAAACTATGAAACAATCATTAATCATTTTTTAAAATTAGAAACAATAAGAAAATACTTTTTTTTTGCATCACTGGTGCGATTTAATACCTGGTGCAATCTCAACATTTGCACCATGTAACTGTTCTGCACCTAGTTTTTACCTTATGTAATCAGTCTGTGTACATTTTTTTTTTTTTTTGATAGTACTTATTTCTTGTAGTTAGATTGATCTCTACATTTTTATTCATAGTTACACTCATAATATTGATATATCTTTATAATTTTTGACTGTACACTGTCCTGATACTGCAGTTCTGTAAAATATTGTGGGAGCAAAGGATTATCTTGACTTTATATATTGGATATTTGAGAATTCAAAACATATGTCACAATATGTGTGTCACTTCGAAGTTGTTTGTCGTCACTTTCAAGTTGTTTTATTTGTCTCTGCTTTTGTATATGCGCCCTTTTAAGCCACGATGCCCCTTATTCTAATTCTTAGGCAGCTCTAAGTAGCGACTGATCTGATCTGAGCTCTTTGTTGTCTTTTTTCAGTAGTTGGGGACCTGTTTTCTTTGCAAACCTTTAGATCTCATTGTGGTTTTTTTCAGTCTCTTTGTGCTACTTCTTGCCAGCCCATTCAGTAATCCATGCACATACTGTACTATTCACTGACATACAATAGGACAGCAATGTATAAGAGCGTGCAATTGTTCCTCTTGTAAAACAAAACTAGGTTATGTCCAAAAGCATGGCTGTCAGACGTGTTTCACCCAGTGCACAGTGCACACAACCTTCCAACACACCTCACAGGTATGGTTATATATTAAAGAGGTGAGTCACAGTATGCACGCCCATGCATGCACATATCAACAAACACACCTACCTCATGCTCATGCACATCTCTCATCAAGCACTTTGAACAAAGTCCAATTTATGTACCCTTCCTGGTTTGAAAAGAAACCTTTAAAAACTTATAAGGATTTGTGATACTTCATCTTTAACTTGAGGTTAAAAATGGAGTTTAATGTCAGTGTAGCTCAAAATTAAGTGATGATAAAAGGTTTGTAGAGCTACAGTTCCTAAACCTACTCTGAGTTTTTACCCTTGGAGTGTGTTTTCATTAAGAGCAAAGAGTTGGCAGGTGTGACAGGTGGTCATTTGTGTGTTAACATTTACTGGAAAAAGGTGTTACATCATTGAAGTTACCGTAAGAGACATGTAGAGAAGTCTGACTGACGTAGTTTCACTTTAATTTCTCACTACACTTATTTAAAGGGAACAGAAAAATAAACTACGTTGATTAAACTGCACATTTTATGTCATTAAACATGAAAAAAGAGGAAAAACTAAGTCAGGTGAAGCTAGTTCTCCTCATCTCGTGCACTTTAACTTAACATTCGAATTGGGGTGACGTAAGACGCTGCGGTGCGTGCGGCGGTTGGAAGAGCTTACCCGCGGGTTAAAGGCACGAGGAGGGAGCTTCATCCTTTCCGCGCGTGCTCTTCCCAGCTGTTGTGGTCGTTGTATTCCACAGTTTGCATCCGTGGACGGTCGCGCGTCCTCACAGCGTGGGTTTTTGTCACTCCTCTGTTGTTTCCGCTCCCCGAGAGAAACACCACGCCCACTCCAGGAGTTCAGCACCAGGCTTCATCTTATTTTTTACGCTTTAATGCGCCTAAAAATGCGCCGTCACTCACAGTGGAAACCTGTCACCACTGAGGCGTCGTGTGTAAGTGAGTGTGGGTTGAATTCTTTGGGCTCTTAATGATTCACATGAGTCTGAAAAGTGCACTGACATGTGATACACGCCACAGGACAGCGAAGTGGAAGCAGTTGTGATGTTTTGCTGGGAAAACGTGCATGTCCCAGCTTGATCCTGAAGGCCCCAGGCTACTTATTCAACTCAGACAGGAATGTAGTAGAGTGCAAGGTACATTTAATGAAGTGAGACCTGAGGAAAGAACACATTGTGCTTCATCATCACCATCATCATGTGTTATTTTGAACTTCATCACTTTGATTATCACCTGTCTTGGTTGTCTGTACTTAAAGTTTATAACAACAGGAATATAAGTCTCAGGCTAAGTCCCAACTTTTTGTGCTTTTAACTGTAGCCTTGCTGAAATAGGGGAGACCAGGGTGGGTTGTCACACTTATCACTCACACCTAAATTACACACAATCAATACAACCCCTGTTCCAATGAAGCTGAGACAGTGTGTTAGACGTAAACCCTGTTTAACCTACATTCACCTACATTGAATGCACTTCAAAGACAAGATATCTTATGTTTCAAGTGATAAGCTGTATGGGGAGGGGGGGGGTTGTATGTGTGTTTTTTTTTTGTTTTTTTTTTTCAAATATTCAGTCATTTTGAATTTTATGCCTGCAACATGCTCCAAAACAGCTGGGACAGGGGCATGTTTATTACACTCAATAAGCGCGTGTGGACCAAGCGGCAACCTCCAGTCTGAAAAAATGAGACAACGCGGAAGTGCTTAAAAGCTGCTGTTCCTCAAGTGACCGCTTGAGGCTGGCTCCAGAAGTACCGGGAGTCACGTACACACCAAGCCAAAAAAAGGTAGTTTGGGGCGCAGATGGCCTAGTGGATATGGCCGCGCACCATGAAGATTTGCCCTCGCGCAAGTGGCTGGGGTTCGATTAACCACCTGTGGCCTGTTTCCCTCATTCCCCACTCTCTACCCCCTTTCCTACTCTATCCACTGCCCGCCTCCTCTATCCAATTAAAGGCAGAAAAGCCCAAAAATTATCTTTTTTAAAAAAAAGGGCAGTTTTCAGAGCTGAAATTAGCATATTTAAATTGGATTGCTAGCTTCACTAACGGCACACACTGTGAGGGGGTGATTTTTTTTCTAACTTGGCTGTTTGGGATCAAGAGCTTGCCCAATCAGAGCCACAGCTCAGATCATGTGACTGACAGGTGCCCAATGGCTGAAAGTTTTCGCACTCTTCACTCGTCCCAATTCCAATATGGCTGCTCCCGCCGTTTAGAGACTACGTCCATGTTTTATACAGTCTATGGTGTGGACTGAGGACTCTAATTGTTGAAGCCTTAGAGCTGGAATTCTGCTCAACAGTGCAGGGTCTCTGTCGTGGTATTTTTCATTTTATAATGCTCCACACATTTTCAATGGGAGACAGGTCTGGACTGCAGGCAGGCCAGTCTATTAGCCGCACTCTTTTACTATGAAGCCACGCTGTTGCACAGGTGCAGAATGTGTCTTGGCATTGTCTTGCAAAAATAATCCCCGAAAGAAATAACAGCACCTAAAGCTGGGTGTAGCTTTCAGCATTGATGCTGCCTTCACAGATGTGACAGTTACCCATGATGCCATGTGCACTAACACACTCCCATAACATCACAGATGCTGGCTTTTAAACTTTGTGTTGAGAACAATGTGGATGTTATTTAAGCCAAATAACACATGGATACTGAATTCTTTAAACATTGCAATGTGACTTGTATTTATTTATTTATTTTTTTGAAAAGCAGATTTGACAGAAATCCTATTTTTCATGTTACTGTGTTTTTAATTTGCCACATTTGTCTTGAGAACTTGTTCGATTCAGTGACACAAGAGAAGTGTGAGGATTCATCCACATGATGGTGCTGCAGCACTGTCGCTTCCTCAAGGCTTCAGCAGCATTTAAGCTGGTGCTGATAAATTGTCTCTGTAACATCCTCACATTTTGGAAAAAAATGTGTTTATGTGGACTATACAAAACTAAACTATTTTTACGACTGTAATCCAGTATATTTCCTGTTGTGGTACAAATGAATGGTTGTCTTATCCTATTTCCACCATTGTAATTTTTTGGACTTTTGTATTTGAAGTGGTATTTGTTTCTCTGTTTTAAGATACTGTAAATGCAGTGTATATAATTTGGAAATTTTTAGGGGAAATTTTGCCTTTATTGGACGGGAAAGCTTTGGAGAGACAGGAAATATTGGTAAAGAGGCCGCAGGTTGGTTCATACCCAGAGCTAACCACTCAAGGTTTGACCTCAGGTGGTGCAACCTCACCACTCAGGGCCCGAAATATGTTGTATTTTTAAACTAAAGTGGTTTCTTTGGACTCTTTCAGTGTATAAAAGTGTTCTGCAACAGGAAAGATCCTCATTTAAAATGGAAAGAAACAAGATGGTCTCTCCAAATTGGGACCCCTTCTACGTGTCAACCATAGAATTACTGCCATGAGTGAGGGGCTCAATTTCCCTTTGGGTGTCTTAAACTGTAAAACTAGAAATTCCTCAGGAAACCTATAAAATGTAAGTAAACAACCACCTACTCGATAAACATTTTCCCCCTCATCAAAAAAGGCAGAAAATATTAATGTTTTTCTTTTAATTAAACTTGAAGCAAAGGTAATTTGTGAGTGTATGTGTTAAATAATTCAGGCAGAGCTTTATAGTTTACGTCTTTTAACAGTCTGGACATACAGGCAGTAAAATGACTGACAGTACAGTTGTCTGTCTTCCTGTGTCTTCCTCTTTTGTCCCTCCTCGCCACGCCTCCAGGGGTCGCCTTGGCAACAAGTTTTACTGCTGGCAGCCACAGAAATACAGCATTGGCTCCTAAACTGGGAAAGCTGTACACAGCAAATTTCAATGCCAAGGACACAGCGAAGCGAGACGAGGGGGGGCTCGGCTTCAAAAACCGAAGGAAGTGCACGAGAGAATTAAAGGTATTTTTAGAGGATGTTTGGTTTTATTCAGCAAAATTGAGTTAAAGAAGAAAATTTGAGGATTAAAAGCAAGCCAAATTAGATTCTCCTGACTGTTTTTCTCTTGTGTTTTCAGCTCAGCACAGATACAAAAAAAAAAAAAAGCTGCACTGAAATCCACAGATGGATGACTCTCTTCATGGCAGGAGGGAGGAGGAAACTCTCCTGAAAATGTTGACTGAAACTTTTCTGGGGTTTGAGGCTGTCAAGCGCTGCAGAGATCATCATAATGAGGCGGAGAGAGGAATAAAAAAAAGCACAGGTGGAGACGTGAAAGAAGGAGGAGAGAGGATGCAGAGTCCAGGAGTGAAATGTGAAGAAAGACAAAGAAAAAACCCAGAAGAAGAGCAGGAGGAGGAGGAAGAGTGGAAGAGGAAAGTTTTTGGAGTGCTGAAGGAGCTGAGTGTTTTTCATTCAGAGAGTGTGACAGCATGGAGAGACGTGCTCAGAAAATTCATTCACTTGTTCCCAAAGTCTCCACCAGGGGGCTGTGAGGAACTGCATCAAATTTCGACTGGTTCGTATGTTTCGCTGATTGTTACAGGAGTTTCTTGGTCACAGCTGATTTCCCTTTCAAAAACCCAGGTGGTCTGTCAAAAAACCTTTATCCCTGTAGCTTTAAATAGAATTATACACTGTCTGGCAAAAAAGGCGCTATCTGGATTAACTAAGTAAATAAGTACAGGCTTCCCATTGGATAATTACTGCATGGGCGGTTAGTTTTCAGCTGGCAACAAGTTGTTTATCAATTTCCCAACCTCCTTTTCATCTCCGGGTCAATTTAAAAAGTTATCCTGTCATAACTTTAATTTTCTTTTTTAAAGGTCCTTGAAAATTACTTGGATGGTTCCATGCTATGCTATTTGCATGTAAAATTAATTATGACCATCTTTGTTAAACTATGTGTGTTTGATGAATTATGAAAGTCAGTGTCAGGATTTTTTCCTTGAGTGTTTTCATTTGTATTAAGGAATAAAAAAAGTTTTCCATTTTTAAAAAAAATATTTCTAACTGAGCATTCAACATAAAACAGCGTGAACTTAATGTAAATATGATTTTTTTTTTTCATGAATAATCTTTTTTTTAATGTTTAGCAGAACTCTCTTTCATCAATTTTAACACTGATTAATTTATAGTTTATAAGCTTTTTCACCCTTAAATTTTTGTCTGTAACAAGTTCAAAAAAATATATATGTTTGGAAAAAAAATTGAAAACCTTTTTCAGGCCCTAGGAAGAATAAAAATATCCCAACACAGGCTAATATGAATTTCCACCAAATGAACCATTGAATTTAGGAGTAAATAACTTTTGAAAGGTTAAAAAAATAAATAAATGGTTTTAACACAGTATTCTGCCTAAACTTTGACATATACCTGTCTGTGATAGTGCATCAACATGTGTACCTCTGGTTATAACCTTCATGACAAAAAAAAGTCACAATATGCGTTTTTCTGCTCAAAAAGAGGTACAATTATATGTAAATAAAGTCTATCATACCATCTATTACAAAAGTAATTGTAAATGTATGTGAATACGTTGGAAAACAACCTCACTTAAAAGGAGAAAAAAAACAAAAGTTGGCAAAAATTTTACACCTTGAACTTTATCAGTAGTCAGATCTTTGCTGGCGATCACTTAAACGTTTGGCTAAAACAGATAAAAGAAAAACAACAACAGAACTCAGGAGTGTGTTAAATAGTAAAAGTAAGAGCATTTCTACACGCACAACGCAAAGGGAACTCAATGGATTGGGATGGAACAGTTAAGTAATCTTAAGAAAACCACTAATCAGTTAGGCTAACTGCAAAAAAAGTCTTCAGTTTTCTAGGGATTGAGAGTCTTTGCTTTAGATAATGTTAAAATAGTTACACCTACCCCCTGCAGTGGTTTTCAGAGTCAACATCAACAATGTTTGAATGGTCTATTTCTTAGCGGATGTTGTTGTAAGCTATTGAGACATCAGTTTATAATTACTATGTTATTCTCAGTCTGAATTACTGTCTAATTTAAAAAATCCTCACAGGAGCTTTGATACTTATTTAATATCCTGATGTCGTACACTGTTTCTGATGTTTGTTTCATCTGTTTTGTTCCAGGTAAAGAATGTGAAGTCGCTCCCTGTGCAAAAACTTTCACTGATACTTTCTGGAGTGTTGAGGAAGATATAAAGAAAATCATGGATATTTTTAGCACAATCATTTGTAAGCTGGAAAAAGAAATTATCATTTTGTCCCCCCAGATGGCTCTTACTGGGCTTTTTAATGAGACCAGAGATCTACATGAAGTAGAGCAACCTGAAGATGACAAAAATCCCTCCCATGATGCCAGAGAGTCAAACTTAGGGCTAAAACTAGATGTTCAAGCAGGAGATGCTCAAAGTGAAACAAAGCCATCACTCGACAACGTGCAGGAATCAGATGAAAGGTTCTGCAAGTCTGACAACAACACAGTGGAAGAAACGGGTAGAGAAGAAGCTGTCAAGAGTCAAAGGAGTGATAATGAGGACTGTGTGTCTGCAGAGAAAGACTTAAATGTGGTTGAAGAAAAAATAAAAGAAGAGACCAACAACAAATGGGTCACAGTTGGGTGAGTACGACTTTGAATTCTTATTTGTCTGTCATGATCTTGGTGGATGGTTTTATTAATCAGCTTTAATGATTTCAGGCTCACCAGTCAACAAGTCAACAACCAATCAGAAGTTCAACACGCCTGCTTCATTAAAGCACCAGTGGGCGTGGCTGAACTCCTCAGGTGTGAGGTGGCCGACGCCCTGAGCGGCCTGATGGTGACGGGCTCAGAGGAGCTGGTCAGCAAAGTGATCAGGGTCGAAGTTCAGAACGGAGCGAACTTCCACTTCCCGGTGACTTTGATTGTACCTTTCTGCGCATGTTATCGCGGCAGCTATCGCGATGTTGTTGTGAAGATGGTCAACGGGGAGAGGAGGGCGAGCTACATCACTCCGTTAGCAACAGAGGGAACGTACGGAGGGCAAAGGGTGAAGCTACCTTTTATAAAACTTTCAACTGTAATTGTGTTCTGTCTGAAAAACATTTTGAAACCACTCATGTTCGTCTTTACAGAAACCTTATCTTTCAAAAATTGAAATTGTTGAATCAAAAGCCAAAATTAATTTTTTCAACTTCATTTTTTTGTTTCAGGGCTCATTTGCAGAAGTGAGGGTGTACTCTCTGGGCCTTTTCGCAGTAGTGTCCTGTCTCAAAAGAGAAAATTACACTGTACCCACAAAGGGTCTGTCACTCAAGCTTCCCATGGACCACCGAATATGTCTGAACTACCTCCCAGGATCCTTTGCTGCCCCTATAATGGCACAAACGATGGTATGAAGACTAAGTTTGGCTTTTTGAATGAATTTCTAAAATATGGAAATTGTTCCAAAACTGAAATGAAAAGATGTGGAAGGAAAGGAAGACATGGAAACACAAGCAAGGACTGATTATGATTCATAGACTTGAGATATCACAGATGTTTGCCGCAAGGTAGAAAAATGAGCAGCTGTAGCCAGTATTTGAACCGACTCTCTGGATTGAGTCATCTGTGAACTCCATCACAGCAGTTTGTTGTCTGATCATACGTTAAAGAATATCTCTTATTCGTTTGGCAACACGCTCCCGGCAAAACACTCACATATGGAAGAAATATGACTTTTATATCACACAGCATCTCAGCCCAACATCTGTTCCCTCTCCTACTTCAGATCCAGCCCATAGACGCAGTCCTCCTGGCTGCTGTCAAGTCCAGAAGTGATGTCTTACATTCTGTGGTGTCGACGAGTCCGCTGCTCTACCTCACACACCCGTCCTCGCTGCAGCTGAGACGACCCCTCACTCTGACCCTTCCTTGTCCTCCTAACACTGAAAAGAAGAGGCGCAGAGGGGTTCAAGAGGAGGAGCAGGACAACCACATTTGGCCTGTGAGTGCTTCTCCTGCTTGGGATCAACCTGCTTTCAACAGAAGGAGGTGAGTTAAGTGTTGGTAGTTCAACCAACTAAAACTTTATTGTCCAATAGGAAAAGAAATAGATATCTTCATTCTTGTAATCTCAAGAAAAAGTGTTGAGTAGTGTCATGTGGTGTATAATTCTTGAATAGTCTGCTTTTAATCATTTACCAATTTAATGGGACATGAAGTCTATCTGAAATATTCACTGGTTCACAGATGACTCTATGAATATAATAGTTTCATTTTTGTTATTGAACAGGGACGGTATCAAGAACTGGTTCCTATTGTGAATCAATAAGAAATGGCTCATTAGTCTTTTTGCTTAACAATTCCTTTCATTACATTACGCCAAAGCGTCTTGACCTGATATCGATTATCCCGCCCCAGCTATCTTAGCTTAGCGGGTAGATAATAGTTTCCCAAGAAAACGCAGATTCAGATTTTTTCCTCTTAAGAAGTTGTAAAACTGAACACACAACAAAATGTACATTACTCTCTCCCTAAGATTCTATTCAACATGTCATACATCTATACATACACTACCGGTCAAAAGTTTTAGAACACCCCAATTTTTCCAGTTATTTATTGCAATTCAAGTCACTCAAGTCCAATCAGGAGCTTGAAATGATACAACGTTAAATGGTGAACTACCAGAGGGTATAATAAACAGTGAGGTCACCCAAAACTGAAAAACAGAGTACATTTCAGAACGTTAACACAAAATGGGTTAACAATTGATAGTTGTCCTGCGCTACTTTGATGAGTCAACAGTTTAGAATCATTTTGGTCTATAAATTGATTCCATAATTTCTTTCTTGACCTGTAGTTTTCATCCAAAATACAGAAAATAAAGTGCGAGCTTGATACTCAAAATGCCTCCCAAAAACATCAATTCTATACAGTTTCACATTTCATTAATTCGTTGGAGAATAAGAGCAAAAGCAGGGCTTGTATTTTACTCAAAACCATGCAAACAGAAAATGTTTGGTCTTTTTTCCTCATTTCTTGTTTCCACATTGTATCAGTGACAGTAATGGCTGTTTGTGTTGTCAGAGATGACTTTTAAACCAAAATCAAGTGATTCGGTTGCGTTAGAGCTGAATTTCTTATGGTGTTAAAAAATACATGGAAAACAGAAAAGGCTCTAATATCATGCCTTGTGGAACCTCGAGTATATACTTTTTGACTAATACATGAAATAAAATTTTCAAAAAAGGAGGCGGAAAATATTTCGGGATTTTTCATATGAGAAGTTAAAGTAGCTTTCCTTGTTTTGGGGGTAAACCCTTAATCTTTACCACAAAGGGCCAGCCAAGTTTCACTACCCTATTCCATATTACCTTAGCATTGTTGCTGGCATAGTTTTAGATTTTGAGTGTTGCTATAAAAGATGTTTGTCCTCCATGTTTGTGACAGAATCCTCGGTGCCTCCATTAAGTCCAAAGACGTGTCGGACGAAGAGCTGGTTGTTCTGGGCTTTAGAGACAAACAGTGGAGCATCCTGGAGAAAGTCACCATCAGAAACCAGCAGAATGGTCTGGTATCCTTCGAGCTGATGGAGAACTTTGACAGGTCTGTAATTGTCTTATGAAATATAATATTACAGAATCAGAATCTTGTATAAAGAAATAAAGAAAAATATAATTACGTTTTCAAAGAATAACAAAGATTCTAGGCTTTCTTGCTGTTTTATGGCGACAGGTAAGATCCAAAGATAATAGGCTGTATATCACTGACAGATAAATATAAAAATCTAGTTTTGAAACTTACCAGAAACCACTGCTGGGAGGTAAAAGTAAAGGTAATACGGTCATCTTATTCGTCCTGGGTCAAAATGTTAGGGCCTAATATAAATCAATTGAGAGAGCCTGGTTGATTTTCTCCAGGTTGTATACGCACACACACAAAAATACTGAATCAACAGAGAGTTGAAGCACTGAGGCTTTATTGTCAAACATTTGGCAGTTGAGTCATTTATAACTCAAATTATTGACATTAAAAGAAGCATTGAGTTTTTAAGTGGGAGTAGTTTGCTTATTTTAAGACTTTATTCTGTCCCCTGGTACTTTTTCAGTACTTTACATGATAAATAGCTAATTAAGATGAATAGCTAATCTCTATTTCTTGCAATGGAGTGGCGACATTAAAGAGGGGGTAAAGACAACTTCACATGCCTTATATTATATTATTGCCTTATTATGAAAGCAGGTGGATTTCTGTTATTTTTCAAGTCTTTTTTGTCAAGTTTTGTTAAAGCAGGGATTTTTTTGAGTAAGTAGAGGTTTGTGGTTTTTTTTGTTCAGTTGTATTTTAAAGTGAATAAAAGACTACAAGATCTATTGCAAAAAAAAGTATATTTATAAATATATATATAAGGATATTTTCTTGTTCCCACTGGTGTTTAGAAAACCTTTGTTTCAGCCTTGGTCTGAAACACTATGTTTGAGCTGTTGTCTTTTTAAGGCTCCCTGCCTTACAAACCCCTTTCCCTCTGATTGGCAGAAGTCTCATTAGGATCTCCTGAAGATCTTGTGCCATTTTTAGGGGGATCGTATGTAGCAGTTCACAGACAGGTTCAATAATTTCTTTAACATATAAACATGTAGTGGTTTGAAAATCTACACACGCTCAGTTTGAACAACCAGGATTGTTATTTTATATCTATGTTTAAAATCTGAAAAAGCAGAATACCCCCTCTTTAAGGTTATCAAAACACTGGGGTTAAAGACAATGGAGGGAAGAAAAAACTGGAACTTTACAACCATTTGCGATCAGTGGATTCGTTGTTGCACCTTTGATCCTAGATAGATCAAAGCAAAAACTGAAAAATGAGGCAAATACATCCAAAGAAAGACGAAAAACAGTAGGGACAGAAACAAGTCCAGACTTGAAGCGTCATTGTTGTCAGATGTGGTGTTGACTTGCCCAGTTTGTGCACTTGATAGAAGAAAAATCTGAAAAATATCATGATACTGTGTCAAAAGAGAGACAATAATAATCAAATACAGGTTTGATTGTGGTGATAGGAGTGATTTCTGACCACATCTCCTTTTGCTTGTGCCTTGCTGCCAAAGTCAATCAGCCACTGAAGCTGCTTTGCTGCTTTGAAGGTCGTTAATTTGCTGTTTTTGTTCTCAATGCACAGTATGAAAATGGTCTCTCTCCTCACACCACAGATGAGTATGTAGAAAAATCTGCAACTAACCACAAAACAACAACAACAACACAAACACTGTAAAGTGATTTACACAGTTAAATTTGCCTGAAACCGAGACAGTTTTTTAATACGTACCTATTCACTGAAATACAGTTTGCAGACGTTGCCTCCTGGTTTATTTGCTTCTCAGGGAACAAACAGAAAACTTTTAAACCAGAAGTTCCTTGTAGTGTTTTTGCCATTTCAGAAATGATACTGAAACTGGAACACACAGAGGAAGTCAAACTCTGTTTGATATGGATTCAAATAAAAAAAAAAAAAATTTGAATATCACAGCAATTAGAAAATGAAACTCTCTCAACACCTTTCAGAGAAATACAGCCTTTTTAGTTTCTGTTTTGATGAGGACTTGGCCTAAAAAAGACAGAAAATACATGAGTTAGAAAAAACAGTGATTTAAACAAAAATTAGAATGTTTCAGAAAAACTTCACTGGTGAGCAAGAAACTCAAAAATAAAACAGCTTTTTAACCATAGATTAGGCAGTAAAAAATGTCTTGCTGAATTTAAAGAGGGGGTACTCTGATTTCCGATATTATAAACATGGATATGAAGCAACTGTTCTGATGTTCATACTTAATTTGTGCAGATTTAAAACCCATTACATATTTATATTTTGGAGAAATTCTTGAATCTGTCAGTAAAATGCTCGAAACAGTCTGGCCAATCAGAAGGATGGGGGTTTGTAGAGGGGGGAGCCTTAACGAGACGGCAGCTACATCAAAGAGTGTCAAAATGAGGCTGGAATAAGGGTTTTCTGAAATATCGGTGAGAGGAAAAATGTGTTTTTTGTGGAGTTGTGGGCTTACAGGAGGTACGGACCACAGGGGTACCAGAGAGTCAGAATAAAGCCTTAAAAAACATATGATACCCATCTTTAAAAAGTTGTGTTTTAATTTAAATTAATGTATTTTTTGAAATTTTGTCAACCAGTCAAGGTTTTCTCACTCCTTGTATTTTGTACTTGGAGCCCAGGACTCTTCTGAGTGTTTTTGAAAGCTGTAGCAGGTTAGCAGGGCTCTGAGCCGTCCTCACAGCTACATCCACACACTGACCACCAGCAGTCGCAGACATGAGAAGTCCCCCCACCACATAGAGGAGGTAGAAAACATTGCCCCTGGTAAACATAGCAAAACACAAAAAGTACATTAAGTGATTAAGAATTTGAAAAAATAGAGGTCAAAGAGTTTGTTTTTGAAGTGAAGTAAAAATTCAGCGTTCTTACTTTTGGACAATGAGCTCCGGTGGAAACTTGAACATGGAGAAGTTTGATGTGTGGAGACTCAAATGAACAACTCTGGTTCTGGAGAAGAACAAAAAACACAGAAACATGATTCCGATATTCACTTGAAATGTAGAGTTAGCTAACCTTTGACAAAATAATGACTTTATTCTCAAAATATTGAACATTTATGATTTATGGACTATCTCAAAAGTACATTTTTTTTCCTTCAAAATCACATTTCCTCACGTAACATTTTACTTTAATACTAACTTTTGCTTTCTCTGTAGGATTACTACTTTATTCTCACCTAAACATGATTTCACCCTTACAGTTGTTCTTTTGTTTTTCTTCTTTAATGTACCTAATTCTCACTCACAAAGAAAAAGTACAACTTTCTGACATTTGACACTCTGACAAAACAGGAAAAGGCAAAACCTAAGATTATTTCCTGACATCATTTGATTCATCTTACTTTTTATTAATTGACTTGTAAAGTCTGATGTATAATAACAGAGGAAAACATAAGATTTTACCACCTGTTGGTATCATTAACTTGAAAATAGTTCCATTTTGGATTCAATAACTACATTAAAAACACACACATACACATAGCAATTCCTCATATAGCAGGTAGAAGTGTGTTTACTAGTTTTATAAGTTATCTAAGTGTTTTAGCTTTGTTTGCTAACGATTCCTTTTTTTCTGCTAGCTCAAATACAGCTGAGCTCACTTCTTCAGACAGTTATCTCAGCATTTCTTTTTCTTATCTGTGTTCTTCCCTCGTTTAATCAAAATTCAAAACACAGTACAGAAGTATTTTATCTTTACTCACCTCTCTTTTGTTCATTCCATGCTCAGTCCACACTTACACCCAAACGATGAGAAAAGAAACGTGAAACCCTACTAACCACCCTGACTTAAAGTAAGCTTGTCTTTACATAAGGGGTTTAGGACAGGCAGTAGGGTTGGATAAAGAGGGGCTCAAATGCTTTGAATTCCAGGCTTTAGCATTGTTAAATCATTCTCTGAAGACTTCAAAGGAAATGAAAAAATAAATCAGATTTTCTCAGTTTTTTTATCTAAATTAAATATGAATATTGGTCATTGTCATAGCTTGTTCGCTGCTCTTTAATAAGAATGGGTTCTTATTATTTCCGTCAGTGGTAATAATTCTGTCTTATCTATAACAGCTTCCTCGGAGAGTAATCTGTGTACAGCAGGTTATATGAAGTTTCTATTCTGTCTTTAAATGTATTAAGTCTATGCTCCAAAGATAACAGACTCTTCTCTCCATTCAGAAATTATCTAATCCACTCTGAGCTCTACGTCTTAATTTTTCTCCCTTCAGACTGGTGGTGGTTCGCCTCCTCTCTCCGCTGCAGCCCTGTCACCTCATCTCCCTGGTGGAGGAGCTGGAGGAGTCGGTTTGCTGCCACGCGGTCACCGTGGTCCTCCAGCGTAAAGTGGAGCAGCCTCACACCGTCCTGGTAGCCGCGCTGCCCAGCAGAGACCTGAACTGGGAGCTGTCCAAACTCAAAGCTCAGGGCTACGGTGGCTCACTAGATGTTTCCTCTGAGATCTGTATGTGTGAGGGCGAGCAGCTTCTGCTCAGTTTTTCCGGCAACATCACTTCCAAAGGTAGGTCGGTGGTGTTTCACTGAACTGGTGACTAAGTTAAGAAAATTCAAAGCAGTCCAAAAAACTTCCAAGATTTTGGATATCAAACTCCTTAAAACAGGAGTAAAATACAAAAGCAAGCTCGAAATAAAGGGATAAAAAAGCAAAGTTAGTTGTGTTTACAATAATACTCCAAGTAAATTATATGAAAGCTAGCACTGCAGTTGTAAAACATTAGCATCACTTTAGCTTTGCGGAATTAAAAAGGGTGTGAGGACTTTCTAAGGGATCTTGAATAAGTCTCATTTCTAGATATATGCCTGTCCAGAATCCCTCATTTCAACCAGCTGGACTGCCTGCAAGAAAACGGATATAAGAGCAGAAGAAAGCTAAGGGGAGAGTGATAGAGCACGGGCCAAAGGCTAAACGTGTTAAAGGCTAAAACATGGGCTAAAGGTTTGGATTCTCCTCACAGTAACCCCTTGTTTAGTTGCACAATGCTAATTGATTTTTAAACAATAGTAGCAATAGCCTTTCAGCCTTTTGAAGAATAGTGAATTATAAATGTGTTTCAAAGATATATTTAAAATACATCTGAATGAGTATTAAACTTGTGGTTGTAGTATCTTAACACAGAGTTTGGATATTGGTTTCCACATACAGTCACCAAAAAAGTTAAACACAATCTTTAAATTAAATCTGAAACAGAGCATTTAATCTTTTCAATTTGTAAAGTACTTAAAAAAACACAAAGTGTTGATGGTGAATAAACAAAGTCACTTTTAAGCTAGTTTTACAACAAAATTAGATCAGATTTTTCATTATGAGGATTTTGACGACTATGGTACACTAGCCAACTTCTTAAGTCAATTTATTTTGCTCAAGATAACATGAAATATTTCCAACCTTCTCACTTTTTCAAACAGGAACTAGCAAAGACCAGCAGCGACTCACCTTCCACAGTCAGCAGAAAAACCACCTCCTGCTTCATCTGAGTGAAGTGGACACGTTTGGAAACCACAGCTCCCCTCACTACAAAGGCACCGCTGTGTTTTTTAAAGTCAGCAGAGGTCAGCTAGAGTGGCAGGAAGACAAACCGGTCCAGATTGACACAAAACTTCTGGGAGACCCCGTCTGTAAGCTGTATTTGACTCTACCCAAGGTGCAGAGGATTCACAGAAAAATTAAAAACAATGCTCTTCCTGTTTGTTTGTTTTTCAAAATAAAAGAGAAAAATGTGATTCTGTTTTATTTCAGAAAGTGAGGATTATAAATCGGCCGATCATGGCGAGAGCAAAGTTATGTGAGGAGACAGGTGGGTGATAAGTTCTTCTTGTGCATTCATCAGTTGTTCAGTTACTTCCCCTCCTCACCTCTATCTTCTCCCCCTCACCCCTCACCAGACTCTCTGTCAGACTCTCTCCTCCTCTGGCTCTCAGGGGAGCTCTCCGAGGAAGAAGTCGCCCTTCTGGTGCTCTCCCTTCGCCTCCGCCGCAGCGCCTCCCAGCTGGTGAGGCTCCGGGCCGGGGACAGTCTGTCCAGCCAAGCCTTTCACGTCCTCGCCATGTGGAGGAGAGGGCTGCCCGCCGCCACGAACCAACCCAAGGCCTCTCAGCTGGCTCACTGCTTGGCCAAGAGCGGGAGGCCAGACCTGGCTCGAGAGCTGCTGCTGAGGCAGTCTGGAGCCTCCAGGCCCAGTTTACTCAAACAAGGAAGCTTGAAAAGTTGAAACTACACTCAGTTTTAACTTTATTTAAAAGTGTGTGTGTGTTAAATGAGTAGGTGGTAGTGCACTGTTTGAGCCACAAGGGGTCAGCATTGGACTTTGTGATTAAGTGCTCTCTCTTAGGATGGAGTCTTTAATGTCTGAGTCATGACAAAGTGAAAGACTTGATGTGAGCCAATTCTTCACATATAAAAAAGAAAAATGAGTGTATTTTTTATTTTTCATTCTTCCATGTTTTTCGTAGAGTAGACAATCAAAGATAAAGTACAAAATATAACATATACAACATGGTACCTCGTAGTAAAATACCGCCATATGAAGTGAAACTGTGCAAGTTTTGTCATGTTTTTTTGCAATAAAGGTCAGAATTGAATGGAGGAATGGAGGTGTTACTTTCCAAAAGTGCGATCAAAGTCCGACTTTATTTTGTCGTTTATTCCCACAGACAGGCAGGTGATTTACGTGACCAGTCAGCCGTCTCTCCTCTTGGTGTAAACAGACTCTGACACTGAGCTGTGACCTCTTTTCAACTCTCTGACACCGAGTCATTTTTTTGAAACCTGACAGTGTGTGAGGAGGAAAACTGATGAGATAACTCAGGCTTGGTTCCCAGTGTCATCAGGTGCATCTACATTTAAGTCTTTAAGATATCAAAAGACACAAAATTACCCCTACTTTCACTTAAAGAGGGGTATTATACTTTTTTTTAGCTATAAAACTGGGTCTCCAGTACTCCTGTAGTACCTGTACATAATTGACAGCTCAAAAAATCCCTCATATTCTCACACCAGTGTTTTAGAAACACTTTATTTCAGCCTGTTTACTGTCTCTTTAAGGCCATCTGCTCTACGGACCACCTTCCCTCTGATTGGTCAGCCCTCTCAACTGCCGTCAAAGGAGGATCATTATCGTCACTTAACATTTAAAGTAAAAACAATATGTCAAATGAGTGTTACTCAAAATTTTTTAATTAACATTGTAGTTTCTTACTATTCAGATTTGTGTTAAAGTTAATTTCTAGAAATTTTATTTAGTTCTAAACCTTTTTCAATTCAGGGCCCACTTTTAAGTCTCAAAATTTTTTCATGGCTCACCTCCAACCCTATGATTACGGGAGCTGTATAACGCCTTGCTAGACCTAGATTTGTAACAAAGACCTGCAATTTAAGAAAAAAAAAAAGTAATAACACCCAAAATGTAATAATTGGTCAATAATGCAACATATGCCAAGCCCGAAACATGACAAACAGTAGCCCACAATGGAACAACTTGTTAAATTTGGGGTCAGTGATTTCATTTTTGGGTTTTACAATATTTTATTTTAAATTTGGGGTCATTAGGCTCTAACATGCCTCTTAAAGGACTTTTCCTATAG
Organism: Thalassoma bifasciatum; assembly: GCA_008086565.1. Classification (NCBI taxonomy): domain Eukaryota; kingdom Metazoa; phylum Chordata; class Actinopteri; order Labriformes; family Labridae; genus Thalassoma; species Thalassoma bifasciatum. The sequence continues at coordinate 159,953 of RPOG01000573.1, read as the reverse complement.
TTGAACATTTGAACATGTTTAATATCCTTCAAAAGGTTTCTGAGTTTTAACATTTTAAACACTATTCTGTATATTTGTATCTTTCTATAATTACCCTCCTTTAAAATTCAGACTATTTTGGAAATGATTTGGCGGCCCACTTGCGATATCACTGCGGCCCATCAGGGGGCCACGGACCACAGGTTGGGGATCCGTTATGTACACTGAGCCAATCTGGTGAATGTCTGTTATTTGTGGGTAAGCTAAATGTGTCTTTTGATTGGCAGATACAGTGCATCCTCTGACCTTGAATAACATCACAAGCAAAAGTGTTTTACTGTTTGGGATAATTTGGCATCACTTTTATTTAATTCAAGGAGGTTGTCCATCTTTGTGTACTGTCAGTGGTGTTGTCTCAATCATGAATGGATCAGATGAGTCACTCAGCTTTAAGTGTAGCTTCAACGTAAGAGTTGACATTGGTTTAAGTATCTGGAGGATGAATCACCTCGATAACTAAACAACAGGCAGCAGAAGAGCGCACGCTCTCTTCTTAACGACATTCAGCTGAGGTTTTCTTTTTCATTCGTCTTCAGAGCCTCTCACTCCAGCTGTGTGACATTCTGCAAGCCCTGAGCTAAAGCAGGGGGGTAATGATAGATGCCATGTGCGCAGGTAGGGGGTGGGGGACTCCCTGCGGTGACAAGGGAGACCACCGTGTGCTGGAAATGGAGGGAGGGGACAGTTAATGAAGTATGAAACTGTAACAGGTGGAGCTGATGGATTAAACAGGACGATCTTTGCCACTCTTCCGTCCTTCAATTGTTCCCTCGCTCCTCACTTAAGTGGGAGCTTTCCTCTCATATTTTCCTCCGACTGCTTTACATCCTTCTGTGCTATTATCTCCCCGCTTTCCCTCCTTTTCTTTCTCTCCCGTGTGAATCCGAGGGTCACATGTGGCACCGCTAGCTGGAGAGTTTTGTGGCAAAGTGTGTGTGCCAGAGGGGGGTATCATTAGTGTGGCACAGGACCATCAAACACACACGCACACACACGTTGAGGGCCTTTGCTCGAGGTAAATGTCACAGAGGGGGCTCCCACAGTGCCAGGAAATCGTTTCCTCTCTCATTTTGTCTCCTCTTCTACATTATTGAAAAGGCCACGCAGCAAGGCACTCTGGGAGGTTGCCCGTCATCCAGTGGGGGAGGATACAAAGGGCTGATGAGGTGAGAATTTCCAACCGAGTGCCAGCGTAGACAGATTCTGATTAAGACTGTGTGTTTCATCATTTGTTTCATCATCCCCGTTCCGCGTTTTCGAAGCTCTCCGACTTTTATTTATTTCTTCACTATCTCCTCTCGCTCTCTCTTAGCTGCCAAGGTAAAGCAGACCCCGAGTGATTGAGATGCAAAAACAGTCACGCACGAACATTTGTGCTGTCGCAGCTAATCCCATGAAGTTATCAGACCTGAGTTTCTGACAGACCACTTTTCTCACACATGAAAACTTGGGATAGGCCGTAAGCAGAAAAGAGGAAGGCTATATTAGCTCTTCACATAGATTTTTGTGAGGCTGATAAGGTTTTTATGCTCAAGAATAGTTTAATGACCCTTTTTTAAAATTCACTTAAGCACTTAATGCTCAACAGTAATCTAAATCTAAGCACAGGAGAGTCTTAGGACTATTCAAAGTTAGCATACTACAAAATAGTAGATGTTTGCCTGATGTATTTTGGTTTCAGTTCCCATGTTTCCACAAGAAAGATACTTAGATTTAAGACAATACACAGCAAAGAAACTCAAATTAAGTCCCTCGAAATTAACAATTTGACTTTGTCTCAAATTTTGGCCTTAATGTTATACTTTTGACTTATTTCTGTGATATTTCTGGCTTTTCTTTCTGGCTTTTTAACACACAATTATGTGTTTTCATCTCGAAATTTCGACTATGTATCTCAGAATTTTGGCTTCAATATCTAAAAAGTTTGACTGAATTTTCTTTGAAAATTTCCATTTTTACCTCATAACTGGCTTTAAAGCTCAAAATATTGACTTTTTTCACATGAATTTAAATCTTTGCCTCATAAGTTTGTTAAGATTATTAAGACTCTTTACCAATTGTATCTATATCTTTTCCCACATAACTTTGACTCTTTATATCAAACGTTTGACTTTCAATCTCTAATTTGGACCTTTTCCCAAACTATCTCAATATTTGAATGTTTTGGGACAGTCTGACTTTTTAACACAGAATTTTGGCTTGAATATCTCAAAAGTTTGACTAAATTTTCTTTAAAAACTTTTTTTTTTTTTCAAAGCTGACTTTCAAGCTCAAAATTTTGACTTTTTTTCCACATGATCTTGAGTCTTTTCCTCAAAAGATGGAAATTTTATTTCAAACTTTTTATCTTAAAACGTTGAACTTTGAACTCAATTCTTTTTTGTCAATTATTTCCAAATCTTTACCATTTTTCCCTAACTTGACTTTTAATTCAAAGCTTTGACTTTTTTCACATAATTTTGACTCTTTATCTGGTTAATTAGCTCAAATAGTGATTTGGTTCCCAGAAAAATTTGGATTTTTATCTCAAAATTTCAACTTTGTATCTCAGAAAAATTTCTTCACATGGGCCACAAGGAACATTTTGGAGAATTTTGTATATTTTCATAATTTTACATCCAAAAGGAGGACATTTGCTCATGCTAGCGAACAGGCAACTTACCATCATGCTGTAACAGACAGAAGTCCACTAGGTACCATGTTGCAAATGTTTATATAAAGATATCCTGCTCACAACTCATGTCAACAAATCTGTTTCGACTCACATTGGAGCTACGTTTTTAAAAGTACTCTGAAAGTACAAGCTCCCCTGGGTGTCGCGGTCACTTCCTGGAGCTGAATTCTGTGATGAGTGAAAAATTGAGACAGCTCCTGTGTGTCAGCCCATTCAGACAAAAACACGGATGGAGAGAATCTCAGGGGTTTCTCCTCTGACTGGAGCCCTGAATAGGTGTGAGTGAGTGTGTGAGCATGAGTGGGTGGGGAATTGAAAAAAAAATGAGGAGAACCTCTCAGGTGTGCTGTTCAGTGGCCCATGGCAAACTCTTCATTTGCCTCTCATTTTGGCGACAGGGACGAGGCAGCTGAGCAGGAGGTCCCTCGTCTGAACGGGCCTGAGTTGTCACTGTAAGAGGAAATGAAGTTATGAAAAAGCTGGAGGAAAAATCATCCAACTCTAGGATGAACATATTCTGAAAATCAAAAAAGAGAACCTTATCCGGCCGTTTAGAGATACTGAAAAATACTCAAAACTACAACACAGAAGCTTCATAACCCAAATATTTATTTAACCCCTTAGTTCACACCCAATTCAGGCTTATTTACCATGCTACATAAGGACAAGTACTGGCAAAAGAGGACGTTTGGTCACCCTGCCCAAATCCACGGCATCTTTCTGCTCGACGTTTGGAGTCTTTCCCCAAGTTGTTAACACACATTTGTGCACACCAAAGAAATTCCAGCAACATTTATGTGCTTTCGTGCAGTTTCCTGATGAGTTTCAGTTGGTGTAGTTTACCCTGGAAATCCTCAGAGATTGTTTAAAATAAGAGGAGACAGATCAGAGGAAAAAGGTTTTGGATGATGGCGAGAGAAGCAGCGGGTGTGAAGAGCTGCGAGAGGAGTGATGGAAGCTTGAATAAACAGAAGAGAAGGGATGATAAAAAATAAAAAAGGTAGGGAGGGCAGAGCTCACGAGAAGGTGTGACGTGATGGGAGAGAAGGTGTAGCAGCGCCGTGTCCACTGGTGTGTGAAACCGGCCTGACATCTGGAGAGTGTGTTTGTGTGTGTGTGTGTACGGAAGCGTGAGCGCGAGGCGTGGAGGGTCATGGAGGCTGGCTCCATTTCTCCTCCGAGCAGGAAAAACACAAACACCTCTAGTTTGGCTGAGAGGATGCTTCCAGGGTTAGAAGGTCAGGACAAGTGCACTACTCTGCCCACAATGACAGCACACCAAGTGCAACATACACCAGTGTATACACGCGAAACACATCACTTTACACTGCACTCAGCCTGTAGGCGTGGACTCTGACTCACCATCTTTGGACAGAGTAAATAAACACCCATCAGTTGATCTTGCATTGCAAACAGATGAGATTTGGTGAGTGGCTTTGGCCAACTGCACGACTTTACTCTGTGAATCTGTTGATGACTTTCAATTAGGGCCAACACTGACTATAAAGGCTCGTTTCCACCAGGCGGATCGGTTCGGTTCATGTAAACGCAGTCACTGTCATTATGTTGTGAGTAAACTTCCTCACTTAGATTCAGCATCAGTTCATTTGTTTCCTCTTCTAAAGTCAATTAGTGTTGCTATTGTTTTATCTTGTCGTAGCTGAGAGATGCTGATCACAAGCCAACATGCTCCACAAAGCATGAAATGTGAATGGACAGAGTCCTCTAGTCTCTTTGGTCTTTGGAGAAATATCCAGAAATTGCATATCTCTCTCTCATACCCGCTGCTAAAAGATGATGTCAAATCATTTGCACTGTGGAGGTCTTAAAAATCCCTCTTATGTTTAATAACCAGCTGTCTTCTCTCCTTACTAATTCCATCCGCGCCCCGAGGTCCTGTAATGCAGACGACCCTCACAGTCGAGTGGTCTCATTTCTTTCAACATTAGGCCCCTGAAGTGCAGATGATACAGCTTAGCATTAAGTTTCTGCAAAGATTAGATTTCAACAAGCCTTCGACTTTCATGTCTAAGTTTAGATCTCTGTATGGATTTTTGGGGCATGCTGCCGCGGTCAGCTGTGTGTACAGTATACATGTACACACTTATATCGTTTGTTTGTATTGTGGAAGCGGAAACCTGCCGCAGTATGTTTGCTTTTCTTGTCGAGGTGACCCTGGTGGCTCCATATGGTATAATGTACATCCTATTGTGACAGGAGGAGAAAGAAAATAATACAAGATGAGAACACAAATACAGACAGGCAAACATGTCACAGTCTTCCTGCCAGACAACGATGCACCGTTCTTTCATTTATTTGTCCCCCAGGGAACTGGGAGGATAATGGCCACAGCACAACACACCTACACATATTGACCATGTTTGTAAAAGGTGTGTTCTTATTTTTCTGATGCACAAAAGAAACACCAAGGCAATTTGGTCCATTTGTGCATTGGGTTTACAGACTTTACCTTGGCAGTGGTGTCCAAGTTTTTCCCAACAAATATAAGGTGGGATGTCAGAATTCATATCCACTATGCTCATTCCTATTTTTAATGATAATTCTAAGACATGGTGTGTTGTGATAGACTGAGAGTGCTCCAAATCAAGTGTGAACACATTGGTTGTTAGCAAGAACAACCTTACTAGTATGTGCTCTATTGCATAGGAAGCAAATTTGCTAACAGCACCATCCTGCACTGTAAAATCACGTGGTGGAAATTTGTCATTGTTGGAAGCAAGAAAATGGGAAAGCAAAGATGGGACTAAAAGTGATGCAAGAAAGGAAAACTATTGAACTGGTGGAAGGGTTAAAGGTGACAGCTACTCATTAGTGAATGTGGGAAAGGCTGGCTGTCATGGACCAATCAGTTGTTGTGTACACATAGATATAAATATATATAAGAAGGCTAGATGCCTCGTGCGCGCTGTAAGCCAATGGGAAGTAACGTTGTCACATGGCAGCCATCTTGGAACAAGGCTTCTCGATCGCTTATTACATTACAGTCAATGGAGCATGAACTTAGAAATAACAGTAGATTGCTCAATTTCCATTGGTTTGTTATAAACGTAACAAACGTAATAAGAATAATTTAAAAAAAAATTTGAAATTCAAAAATTCAGCCTAAATCATAGCCACGTGAATAAGGTTTGTAATAAACCAATCTGTTTGTAAAATCCATCAAGAATTGAGCGAGTTACTAGTGTTTTAGTGAGTAAATCATCATCCTCTCCATTGACTACAGTACAGATAAGGCCTGTTCCAAGATGGCCGCCACGGTGATGACGCTGTTGACTCCACCTTAAGGCATCTACCCTTCTTATATATATCTATGTACATTCCACCCAAAGCAACAGCAAAAATTCCATGTGATGTCATTCATGAATCTGTTGCCAGGATACAGACTCAACATCCTCTAACGTAGCTGTGGCGATAAGTGAAGGTCAAAGGTAGTGGGCGTGTGCTACGGCTGGTGCCGAGCCACAGAGGAGGAGCCCAGTTTGGATGTTATGTTTACTAACAGTTACAAAAATTTCTGCAGACCCCACCATTCAAGACATTTTTGGCCAAATAGGACCAGGAAAATCTGGGCAGCAACCAGATTTATTAGAAACAGGTCATAATACATGGGCTTGATTTGGTTTCCGGCTGATAGTTGGATCTTGAATGGCAACTTCAGCTTCACCATCTTGTTGTAATACTTGGGTGGGGCGTCCTAGTGATGAAGCCAGCTACTTAGGAGTGCGATGATACAGGTAATCAAAAAAGAGAGTTTCACGACTAATGGGGGAACGTTGAATTTTCGAAAAATGTATCAACAAATAAATACTTTCAACCTCATACTTGGTGACATTCTTTGACCTCCGAACTGGTGAAGCCACTGGTGGCTTGAGGACCCTCACGCTTTGGCAGAACAGAGTGTTACGGAGCTTTTAACATTGTAGCACCCTGCTGTAGCCCAATATGAACCCTGAGCTGCATCTGTCACTCAGTTTCATATAGCCATTTACATTACATGAGTATCTTGTTAGTCTCTCCGGTGGGAGCCAACAGTCTGTCTGGTTGGCTGACCTCTTCCCAGCCTTCGATCTTTCACCCTCTGGCAGGCACTCAGCGCAACGCCTGCAAAGCGGAATAACAGAAGCCTGCAAGTGTTCACGGTTAAGTGTGACTAAAACGCATCAGGACATAAAAATGTTGGGATATTTATATTTGAATGCAGTAGAACGACTCAGGAGTTCAAAAGGTCTGGCAACCAAGAGAAGTCAGAACTATGAAAACCAGACCTGTTCTCTTATCACAGGAACGACTCACGTGTGTCTCAACTAGCTACAAACTAATGTATTGTTCCAGCGCTACGAAAACACATTACATTATTTTGCTGTTCTAGTTTTAAGTACAGAACAGTCACGTTAATGTTGTTTACAGCTTATAATCTCAGACTTTTTATGCCTTGGTTGAGATGGTAGCTGCAGGCTACGGCACAGCAAGCTAGCAAGAGTAACAGTAAATATTTACATCATAATCAACTTAATGAACAGTGGCAAAGCAGCAATTTGAAAGTGCTGCGAGGTCTTTCTCTTCCAATTCCTTTCACAATTTAACCCATACAGGTTTTTTTCTTTTTGGTGTGTGTGTGTGTGTGTGTGTGTGTGTGTGTGTGTGTGTGTGTGTGTGTGTATGTGTGTGTGTCCCTATTCTCTTCTCCATCAAATCCCTGAGCTGTCATCTCGCTTCTCTTTACAGCATCAAAGTCATTGCATAGCCTTTCAATTTCTGACAGACAGGAGAAATCAATGAACAAACACTTTCTCTCTCTCTCTTTCACACACACACACACGCACACACACGGGCGCTCAAACACACACCTAGACTGACGCTTATGAGTTACTATCGACAGAAGTGAAGTATGCCGTGTTATCTTAAGGTTAAAGTCTCCACATCATTGTAACCTTAAGACCTCAGTGTGTGTGTGTGTGTGTGTGTGTGTGTGTGTGTGTTAGAGAGAGGGTGTGTGGGTTCATACTCTTTGCTGATAATACTATGCTTTAATCCTGAATGATAAAGTTAAAAGAAATAAATAAAGAGCTGCTCAAGAAAGAGATCCCAACACAATGAGATGCAATAAGTAGTTTAACTGTTTGAACAACGAGGTCCGTTGCTGCTTTTTCTGAAGCAACAGTCAAAATTAATCCCTCATTTTTATCTGCTTTTTACAGAGCCCCAGACATGACATGGTAAAAAATTGTAAAAGTCGTGCCCACAAATTAATAAATCGCCAAAGCCTTTTGAATGTCTTTGTAGCTCATCCCAAGCCCAAAATAAACTTCAATCATATGATCCCTGTCCATTGTGTACCTCTAGCCCCTCTACTGCATCAACTTAGACCAAAGTGTGTTTGATTTGGTTACCCATGTGTCCAGGAATAATATTATAATTATTTATTAGTATTTCGTGCGCACATTATACCTACTTCGTGGCCACGATTTACTAATTCGTGGCCACAAAATAGTAATTTGTGGGCACGATTTTTAATTTTTTTTTACCATGTAATGTCTGGGGCTCCGTAGCTTTTATCATAGCTTTTTTATCAGATAACAAAAAATCTGTATGTTCTAGGATACATGTTGAATCCCTCCTCGATAAATAATAATTTTGCTGCTAATCTCCTGACTGACTACTTGACAAAGTGATTCAGACAGAGGTAACCTGCAGCATTCACTTCCCTAATGAGGTAATACAGGACACGGTGATGAAGCTCCAACCGTGGAGTCACTTTCATAACAGTTCCCAGAATACCTCTTGAGCTCCACAGTGTCACTAATCGTTCTGAACAGATAAAATTGCTGAGATTTTCCAAGAAAATGAACCCTGCGCCCCTGAGAAGAGTTCCCATTATGGCTTGACGGTGTACTCAGTGAACCCCCGAATCTCTCAATTAAACAGCCTCTTTCAGGCCAAGTCTCTCTCAGTAGTAAGTGGAACGGCTCCAAAAAAAGGCTCACATCATTACCCTCCTTTGTATTTTAGCAGCGTAGGCAAACAAACTGAATTCATGCTGATTAAATGAGAAATACTGTAACTGCGGGTGAGAGCCATAAATAGTCCATACACTGAGAGGGTTAAAATGATTTCCTCCTCAACTCAGCCAGACGGATGATCAAGTTAACAGGCTTGATTGAGGAAAGTCATGTCCGCTTAGTGTCTCTTATAAGCACAGACATATGCTGCCTCATCTGCAACTGGCAGTGTTTACCATCCTGCGTGTGCGTGTGTGTGCCTGTGGAGGCTTTAGCGTGTTTGCTTACGTGCTCTGAACACATTTGCAAATATTGCAGATATTATGTATGTGTGTATTTGTGTGTGTGTGTCTGTGTGTGTGTGTGTGTGCCTGCATTCTGCCAGCACCATTTGGCATTTCTCAAACAGCTGTCAGCTTCAGCCAAAGTGTTTCAGCTGACTGATCCCTAAACTGGGCCAATAAGTTCCCACACAGAAACCCCACATTCCCTGCGCGTGGACACTTTGGGTATATTGCTGTATCTATCTCAACCCCATCACTCTCCATTCTGCTGTATATTACTCTCTCCAGCATGCTCCCAGTCTCCACTCCTGTTCTTATTTCCTTTCTCTGCATTGCTTTCTCTACCTTTGTATAGTCGGCTTTATAACCACTTGGTTGTCATACATTTGAAAAACACTAAATATAAGATAAAAATGTTTATTACAAACAAATTACGCAGTTTCATGCACACTTATAACATTTGGGATTATTTGTATGTCAGTGTTATGTTTATGATGTTTTTCTGTTCCCCCCTGTGTCAAGACATGCAAAAACTGAGTTTAAAGGGACCGTGAGGACTTTTTAAGTGATCTTCAAAAAATGTCATTTCTAAATATGTCTGGTCATAATCCCCAATTAAAAAAGAGATTATTAGCGATAAAATTTGTTATTTTTAAATGCTAATTCCTAGCTTCCCAATCAAGACTGGCCAGGTCAGATTGGACCAGATTGATTTATGGCACAAAACAGTCTCCATGACAACACCAACAGTGAGACAAAGTTTAGCAGCGAGAGTTTTAGCAGCGTTGTGTTTTCTCTCCTGAAAATGATTTCTGTGATTTATTCAGTAATAATAATAGACACTGGAGCTGGACTGTCTGACAGAAAAGGGACAGAAGAGCAGAAGAAAGCTAAAAAGGAGAGTGATAGAGCACGGGCTAAAACAAACAAGCTAAAGGCTAAAATATGAGTTAATTTGTTTGTGAGAATATTAATTCAAATTATCATGCAGCACAGACTGTATAATAAATGGTGTAGTGTAGTCTCAGTGACATCACCTATCTGTGTCCGAAGCCGAGTTTACACGGAACAAATATAGAGCACCGGGCTGAGTAATGCTAAATGTAACCAGCGACTAATCTACGATGCAAACTGTTGACAAATACATCAACCTGTTGTGTATCCGTTAAAAAGTCGTCTTGGACAAAGTATGTAGGGTGAAAGATACAATCTACTGTCATCTTTCAGAATGACAAAGTAACAAACTGGAGCCATAACAGTTATGGCAGATTCGCAAGCTAGCAGCTAGCTAGTAAATCTGATTATTTATTAGATGAAGTTGCTGCTTGTTGTCTGCTAACTAGCTTTAACTTTAACTTTTGTGCAAAAATGACAGACTGCTTTCTTCACAACTTTCCTATGCTGCCCCCTTGTGGTGGAAAAAATCTAGTTAAAAATGTCTTTTAAGATTCTAGCTGTTACTCTGAGCCAAGGTTATTCAAATATTTTTTCAGGAGGGAGACTTTCATAGTCAAACGCGGCTCTGATGTCTGGTTTGTAAAACTCTATGAATGAACTCATGTGTGAAATTTCTGAACATGTGACCATGACTCTGAATCTTCGAAAGAGTCCACATTTCCATGAGTGCTGGAGGCAAGGAGTATGACAGAGCCAAACTGTACAGCATCTCAAATGGTCCCCCCCCCCCCCCTGCCCTCCAACTACCCCCCAAGGACGCCCGACCCATTACAGTAATTAACTAGAGAGGGGGTTGATGGGATGGAAAGGGAGAAGAGACAGAGGGTTGGGATAGAGAACGAGGTATGAGAGCTAGAGAAAGTGGTTTTGAGTGAGAGAGGGAAGAGAGATGGAGGCTCAGTTTGGGTGGTGGTGGTGGGGGGGGTCTGTTTCTGCAGAGGCAGCAAACGAGTGGGGGCCACCGCCATCCTGCCTGCCGTTAATCCCTGAGTGACTTTCACTGCGTACAGTAAGCAGTGCGGCGCAGGCCAGAGCCCCTGCAAATTAATCTAGCAAAGAGCCTGCGACGTGGCCACGCTGAACCCCCCCCCCCCCCCTTTCAGCCCTCCCCCTTTTTGCTTAAAGACGTGGGAGAAAACAAGGAGAGAGAGACAAATAGGAGGGAGAAAGTGAGATAAGCTGCTGCTGTATTGTCCAAAGATTGGAGGGGGTAAAAAAAAACGGTGTGGATAAAAGGCGTAGGGGACAAATGAGGAGAGGAAAAAACGACAGGATGTCGTGAGTAACTGGGGGAGGAGAGAAGGGGAAAGATAGAGAGACAGCAGGCTATTTAAAGCTCAGTGAAGGATGACCGTATGACCTCGCTCCAGTGACATCACTCAGGGATATGATGATGTCAATGACTGTGGGGTGCTTTTCTCTCACTGTCATGATGTCATTTTCCTCCAGCTTTTGGTCTGACATCATCACGAGTGTGTCTAACATCTTAAAGGTCCCTTTATGATTCACTTCTGGTAAACTTCCACTGACTTTTTTTCCCCCCTCTATATAAGAAATACTTTTTCAAGTGGCAACTCTTTCTCTCTATTTCATCACAGAGTCAAGCCAAGACTTATTTGTGCTTGGTGACAATCGTGTCACTTTGTGTCATTCTCATATTCATGAATCCGTCAGAAACATCCGCTCAAGCAAGAAATTGCTTGACCCTGTTCCATAAACTTGAATTTTGCCTCATGCGCTGAGATTTCACAATATTCAAAAGTGCACTCTCATCCTACAGGAGGGTGTTTCAGAAAAGTATTACTAAAAAAAAAAACATCAAAGAGGGGGTATTGTGTTTTTTTCAAGCTTTGCTTTGTCCCTTTGGTATCTTCATAGCAGCTTAAACAAATTCTCTATTTCTCTCCCACTGTTGTTCAAACAATCCCTTCTTTCATCCTCTGTCTAAAACCTTAGTTTGAGCTGCTGTCACTTTAAGGCTCCCTGCTTCACAAACCCCCTTCCCTCTGATTGGCCAGTCCTCTGAAGGCAAGTTAAAGGCAGAACCCGGGGAAGAACTTGGGCATGAGGCAGAGCTGTGCAACATTTCTAAAAGTAGGAGATTCTTATGATATGACATAATTTTAGCAAAACTTATGGACATCACCTGGTTATTTTAGAATGGACTGGGGTTTTTTTAGCAGTTTACAAACAGATTTTGGAAGCAAAAGAGCAGAAGACAGCTAAACAGGAGAGTGATGTAGCACAGGCTAAAGGCTAACCCACCAGCTCGGGGCTACAAAAACAAGCTAAGATGTTTGTCATGATGTTTCTATAAACATTATTCCAGCTATTAGCTTTAACTTTAGCTATTCCTAGCGAAAGTTACACAACATGTCTCAGAGCACTGAGCTGTGAGTAGTGCTAAATAAGGCTACAAAACAACGGTTCAAACTAATTTTATAAAGTTTACTTCCCAAGCAACACATAACATATCAATAACAATAGCCTGTGGTTATTTAACGTTAGAACCAAACCAAGATCTATTGTTTAGAGGACGCTCCCTATTGGTTACATTGAAATGTGACAAAGCCTGACGCTCCAACAATTGTTATCGCATTGCTAACAACAGCGTTATGTAACTGTTGATCAATACATTACGTCGTCGTGTTGTATCTGGTAAAAAGTCATCTTCAGCAAAGAAAAGCAACGTTAAAAAGAAGAGCTGCTCTTCAAACCAAAACTAACACATGCCTTGGTTCAACGCAACAGTGGGGAGCAAAGGTTTATGGGAAGAGGTGTCTTTACCGCTCACATCACACTAGCTTTCCAGGAATTCCCCACTGCTGGTTTAAGCTACTATGGCATAATTATCTAAAAAAAAAAATTAGCAAACAGTTGTTTTGCAGTGTTGCGTCTTCCTTTTAGGACTGAAGCTATGGCTGTGTCAGATCACTTTGACCAAAGTGGGTGTTGATGTGTAAAACAGAGTTCAGTTTAATCTTCATGATACTTGTTTTTTAATTCATTTTCCTCTGCAGCTGCTGCCTCTATAGTGTCCAGGCAGAACCTAACAGCTTTCCCCTCTCACCAGTTTGTTTATCCTACCCATAGCCCTCATTTCGCCTCGCCAGCAAAGAAGCACGACTAATTGGTTACACTACACTGTAAAACGATGGCTGATGGTTGATGGCAATGTAAGACAATACCAACTCTGAAACTCATATCTTGTCTCCTGTGTGTTTTATCCAGCTCTAATCTCTCCAATCATGTCTTGTATGTGGCAGCTGCTTCTCTTCCACATGTGGAGCCCAATAACCGAGCACCGTGTTGTTACCTACCGCCAACTGAGGAGCGATAAACGATGATAATACTAAACAATCTCCCCAATATCCTCTTTCATTTAGTAAGCTGCCCCTGAGGCCAGCAGCTGCTTATTGAGCTCCACACTGCAGCATTTAGCCTCAGGGCCCCCGAACGCCTCGCTTCCAGAGGGCTTGATTGTGCCGATACCTCACCGAGAGGCCAAGCGCTTTCTTTCATACGCGACCGCTGCTCATTCACGCCCGCGCCGCGGATTGCTGGACAGAGAGCGGCGAGGGCGAGAGTTTGTTTTATCTGCTCATGAGGGAAAAATGTGAGAACCCAGCGAGCGGCTGAAATCAGATGTAAAAGAAAAAAAAATAATCGCATAGAGGAATCATGCGCCTCACATCTTTGCTTCAATCTGAGCGCACGCACAGAAACACAGATAACGGCTTCCTGTGGGCTCGTGTTATCAGACATAAAGCTGTGAACATGCGAGAGATACGCTGATCCAGAGCAGTGAGTTCACTGACCAGAAGAAAACAGATCAACCAATAGCTTAATGGATTTTTATCTGTTCTCAACTCAAAAACATATTATTCTAGATGTCTTTTTAATGTGCCTACAAAGTCTTTTAGGGTCCACAGAGTGAAATCAACAAATATTCCAACAAAGACATTTGCAGAAATTGAATATACTATTCCTATCTTTGTTTTCATAAGTGTACAATAACAAAATAGCACCTTGGAAACAAGCTATCTGAATTCATACTTAGGGAAAAATTACACTTATCATCTTGTTTCTATGGTAGCCCAGAATGGACATAGCTAACAATGACACCATAACTTCAACACGTCTAAAAATAATAAGATTATACACCGAGATTTCTTCATAAAAAACAATTCAAATTTTAAAACCATCCTTCAAATATAAAGTAGGGAAAATCTTAGCTAGTGCTAGCTTAGCTTCGCAACAAGACTGGAAAATTCTATGGCAGCAAACTTTGTTCAAACAACAAAAACTAGCCCGAGCTTATACATTACTAATACATTTGTTTTGGCTAGTTGGTGAAGTGGCGTTTAAAAAGAAAAAATTGGCTGATTAGAAAACAATCTGTGGATGTTAACACCTTATTCTGATTGGTTTATTCATTGATTTAAAAAGAAAATATTTCGAAAACTGTAGAAGTATAAACGATAAGTAAAACGAAAGTCAAAACATAGAAATTTAACAGTTTTGTGAGGAAGCCAAAAAATGAACAAAAAACAAACTGTTAAATCTCTGTTTCAAAATTTTTTACATGTCTAAAAGGGAGCAGAAAGAAGTAAAACTATCACAGAATAAATTAATTAGAGTTAGCTTGTGTTTTAAAATATTCTTAAGAGGCTTTAGAGGAATTTTTAACCATCAGAAAGACCTTTCAAATTGATTGGGGGTGATACATTAGCAATGCTAAGCTAAGCTAGCTTCCTGTTTAGTATCGTAGTTATCTTGGGGACAGGCATGTGAGGTATCAATCATCTCGCCTAGCTCTCAGCAAGATAATGAATAGATTTATTTCACGCAAAGTTTCATCTTGGCAAAGCTTTCAACCAATAAGGTCGTAACAGACAAGCCTTTTCAGCTGGTAAGACCAATGAAAGAGCACAAAAATCTTGTTTTATCTCATGGAAGTTTTTTTGCTACAACATCATTCAGGGCTTTGAACACACTGAGTTGAAATGGTCAGTTTCAAACCTTTTTAGACTCAAACAATGACTGAAAGCCCAAGTGTAAAGGCAGCTCTAACACTTGTCAAAGGCTTCGCACAATAACTTTGAACCAGATGTCAACGGTTCCCTCAGAGCTCCCTCAGATCACAACAAAGACTAATAACACCTGAAAATTGTCTCCACATAACCTATGGCACCACTAAAAGTTTCCTGTGATTCTGGGTCAAAGGGTCGTCTGGACTGCTGGAGTTTAGCCAAAGTATTTCACATATTTGGAGAAGCTGTGGGATTCTAACCATCTTCAGACACCAGCAGGGTTTTGAGAAAAGGAAATGGGTGTCGTGGAAAAGAAATAGAAAGGGGGCTTTGGATGGTTTTGTGTGCTCTAATTGGCTCCTCTGGCTTTCACCTTCACAAGGCATCAAGTCGGAGCAGACAGAGTATAGTGGCGTAGAATGACTGAGGGGAAAAGGTGATGTGGTTTTCTGTATGCTCTGTGCTGCTGTGCCCATTCGAATCTAAAGATATGACTGTGAGCATCTTTCCGTCGTCTTTCTCTTTTAAAGTTCTGCCTTACCTTAAAAAAGTGAGCTGGGCAAACAAAACAACTTGTAGTGAGAGGAAAGACGGCAGGAAGGAAGGAAGGGGGGAAAGATGCGTAATTTGCAGGCTGCTTTACTAATTGAGCCACCACAGCACTTCTCGAGAGGCCGCTCAGCTACAAGATTGGATGGATTGATACGGATGCACGCTCACACAAGCACACACTCACACACACACAGAAGGAAATGCTTCAGAAGAGCTTTCATCTGTTGTTTTCTTTGACAAATTCGATTAAGTTGTGCGCCGGCAAAACAGAACTGATGGTGGCCTGCTCTTAAAAGCTTCAAGAAAAGCCTCTGTGAGCGCTGCTTTATTAGTCCACAAGGATGCATCTCAATGAGATTCCCGTCCCTATCCGACGAGTGCTTATTTCACGTGTTTGACGGGGTTTTCTGTTCAAATCAAATGGAAACTATTTCACGCACAACACCCAAACATCAAAGGACCTTGAGGCAAAGAAGGACTTCAAAAAGGTTACACTATACACTCATTTTCCTCCTATCTCCTGCTTGAATGCAGCGCTAGTGTGCAGGAATTAGTCGAATATTAAAGCCACAGAAGAGACAGGAAGCGGGAGAGACCTCAAGCTTCACACCAGCAAATAAATCTCTGTATTGTTGTTATTAATCCTGTGTCAAACAGGAAAGCTCCAGCGTCATCCGGAGAGGCAAAGAGGCGCTTTCCATAGCAGCTTTAGCACAGATTAGCACATCATCTAGAGTTTTATAATGACACCCTGAGGTGCAACCATACTTTCCTACGATGAAGGGGCATAAATTTTACTTCTGCAGAGTCCATTCCCATGAAATAACAGATGTGCAAAAGTTTTGTACTCACAAGGTGGTGTCATCATTGGAGAAAATACTCCTGTAATATGAGAGTTGAAGGTCATTTATTTCTGACGTCATGTTTCCTTGATATGAAAATAGTGTCAACATTTAAAGCTGGCTAATATAACTTTTTGTTGTTCTAATTGTCAAAGCTTTCTGCCTTAAGTGGAACGTTGGCTCATTGAAAAATACCTGGAATAAGTTGCATCATCCTGTATTTGAATTGTAGTTATTTACTTTCCATTTCTTCACGACAACAACAAATGTCGCTACTTAGCTTAGCTTAGCTTAGCAAGTGTTACCTTCATTGTTTCAGACCGAGGGTGGATGAAAGACGGACAGACACAGTGAAGCTCTGGAGCAAAACAATTCAAAATCAGGCCGAGATTTTCAACAACTGAGTCAGAGTTAAGGAGCCAATTTGAGTTTAGCTTCAAGCTATTAGCATGAATAGCTTGTTTTGCTAGTTATGAGTAAAAAGCTCTCATGTGTCAGAGTTCAAATAAGTCAAGGAACTTAAAACCAGTGCTGCATTTTTGTGGCTACATGGTCTTTGATGCCAAAATATTAATCTTTTGACCATTAGCATAACTTATAGTAACCTGTACCTAGCAACAATCTAAGAATATGGATAGTAAACTAAGGGAAAACACCTGTTAGCCTCTTTATAAACATATTTTCTTTAATTTTTTTTTTTTATTTAAAGGCATCAATTAGGAAAAATATGAACACCGACTGATTTGAAATTTGCCTCTCACTGAGGCTAACATGAGGTCACATTTGAGCCCAACACCCCTCTTTAAGTTGTTACTTAAAGAGGGGTGTTGAAGGGTGTATGATTTTAACAATGTACAAATTACAGCTGAAAGATAAAAAATCAAAAGCTGTTTTTTTTTTTAATCTAGAAATATAAATATACTACAGCCCCTTTGATTCATAAGCTACTGTCTTTTTTAAGGCTTCTCGTACCACAAACCCTCATCTATCTGATTTGCCAGCCCTCTAGAGGCCTGTGAGGGGTAGAACTGTTTGCAGACCTTTGTGTTTGAGGTCCACACATCTGATATATTGTGAACCTTTTGAAAGTGGTGCACATTTAATCTGAGCAACCAAAATTGTTACTAATGGTCAATTTTTTGAACATCAGAAAGCAAACTACCCCCTCTTTAAGTTTTCCTTCCAAAATGAAGCTTTGTACCCTGTATCCCTGAAGAGACCAATTTTCTATATAGTTATTTTAATCCTGCTAAGCATTCAGTTTTATCCCTGCCACATTTCCCTTCAAACCAAGTTAAAGAAAAATACAAGCTAAGACAATCCTCGTTTTACCATTAAAGCCACATTCCTCTCGAGATTAGTTGGTTAAAAAGATTTCCTGTCAGGAGGGTTTGCAGCTCATGATTCAACCACTTCTCAATCTCCCTCCTACAGGATTCAGTGGAGCATTATTGGTTTTAGAGCAATAATGTGGAGGGAAAACTCATCAGCATTAAATTATTGTTTCTCAGTCTGGCTAATGTTGCTTTTAGCCACTAGCAAGAATAGCCCAGGATGCTAATTAACACTGTGGATGTGAAAACCACAAGAAAAAAAACCTGTCTCCCACACATTCTGCAGGGTTTAATCTCTGACTTAATTCCTTCAGCTCCAGAAATTGCTTGTCTTATGGTTTTTCTTATGAGCAGATTAGCAAACAGTCAATGAGGCGTCGCGCTATTAGCTACAACAATGTGCTGCGCGTAGCTCGACGGGAGGATATCAAGTTGGCTGGAAAACAGTTCAAGAAGTAATTAACACAACTACCGGGCGGCAATTCATTTCTGAATTAGCTGAGTTGAAACGGAGCTCGTGATACATTGGATGGCAGTCAGGAGGGTGAAATATCACCGCCTGACAAGCTAACTGAGTTGACCTTTAATTTAGCATCCCAACGTTGTTATCCTGCTTCACAAATGGCCAATTTTACTCTTTTTGTCTCCATCGTACATGATTACATCCTTGCAAAGACGAAAATGTGCATTCAGTGCATGAGGAATATAACTGTCCATGAGCATTTTGTCTATCAAATCTTAGCTGTGACGCTCCGCTACTTTTATCCACACGGGTTGTGAGTGACATTTTACCAGCGCGAGGCTCATTTTGGGGAAAATAAGTGTGAGTTTAACGAAGCCCAGGGGCCTTCTCAGACTATATTTGTGATGACAGCCAGGCCTAGAAGCTCACAGTGGAAGTATTTCCCTCGAGGTTGCTGGCAAACAGGAATGCTAACAAGCCAGGCCAGCACCGAGTGATGGATTCTCCACGAAATTATTTTGTGTTGGCTGGAATTTTTAACTACCCAGGCAAATATAGCAAATAAACAACAACACTAGTATCATTAAGGAGCAGAATAATACAATTACATTGTGTTCCTGTGTCTGCTACATGCTAGTCAGTGGTTTAGGACCACACGTCCAATGCTTGAATTCACAAACAGGCATAATTAGTGGGCTCCACATCGCCTTGTTCTCTGTCTGAACCCTGTGTTTTCTCCAGCAGCGCAAACAAGGACCGTCTAATCACAGTCTCTTGTTGCCATGATGGGTGCGCGGCGTCTCGAGAAAGTGCCTTTAAGCAATTAACCAGTGTAAACAAGTCAGATTGGCACATGTCAGAGGCAGCACCCTGTAGTGCGGCAGCTGTGTCTGGGGATGACAATCTCAGGCGGAGTGGGGGCGAGCACACACACACACACACACACACACACACACACTCGTTCTGCTTCCTCTTGTTTTGTATTTCAAACTCACGTCAATCGAAGGTCAAATTTTGAACGGCTTAGCCCCCCGTTCGGCGGATGCAGCAGCGGAGAAACAGCCAGTGATGATGATGATGTCATCCAGAGACAAATCCTTGACAGTAAGTAACAGAACGACTCAGAGGACAGTCTGACAGCACCCACTGGGATTTTACAGGATGCGGCGACATTTTTAGTTCACAGCTGGGAGAACGCCTAATTTGGTGCAATATCTCAAACAAAACCAGCATTAGTCACTCATGTCGTGTCAATTGAGTCACTCTTAACGAAGTCACCCGCGTGAATCTTGATTAAAACGTCTCAATCAGCCGGGAAAGTGCTTTATTCATCTGTCAAAGGGGATGTTTCTTCTTTCACATGTAGATTGTTGTGGAAGGATGTGATTTATAACAACAAAAGACAAACTTATTTGGTGTTGTCACCACTCCTGTAATTCATTGGGAACAAAAGATAAAACATGCTAATGACTAACTGACAACAACACAGGGCCTTTGTCCTCCACTGTGACTGTTTTCAGTTTATTTAAAGCATTTATGATTGGTATTT
This sequence comes from Thalassoma bifasciatum, assembly GCA_008086565.1. NCBI lineage: Eukaryota > Metazoa > Chordata > Actinopteri > Labriformes > Labridae > Thalassoma > Thalassoma bifasciatum. The sequence continues at coordinate 140,206 of RPOG01000573.1, read as the reverse complement.
TTACATTAACAATGCTTGTACCATTTGCATTTGGCAGCTTATTTAGCAGCTAGCTGGTAATCAGAATCAGAATCAGAATACTTTATTGTTCCCCTTGAGGAAATTGCTTTTTTAGTATACAGTTACTTCTATTCAGAAAGTGTTAGAAATATAAGAAAGTACAAATATAAGCATAAGTGTCAAGTATAAGCACAAGTGTCTTACCCAAAATTGAAATCTAAGCATAAAAATATAAAATAAAATAAAATATAGAATAGAACATTAAGTATGTACAGTCTACCTAAAATGTGTGGTATATACATGATGAGATAGGTATGGAATATTGCACAAATACTGACATAAATGAATTGTAAACTACGGACCATGAGACCATATATACACCATGAATTAAGCAAAACATCGTAAACATCTGAATAAAGTTTCCCAGTTGAGTCAAAAACATTATTTCAGTTTCATACTAAAATGGTTCAGTGATTGCTGATACATTTGCTACAAAACCTTAATGGCTGCAATTGTGCAAGTGGAGTTTTCATTGCTGGTGTTTTCCACTATGATGGAGGATTAGGGCCAGGCTAAAAAAAAAAGAAGTAAACTTATGGGAACAATGTCCTTAACTCACATTAATAGTTGCAAACTCAGGTGAATAACATTGTAAACTCACAAGATTAATCTCATAAACTTATGAGAATGAAGTCATAAATTTACAAGAATAAAGTTGTATCCCTTTATTAGAAAGTCAAAAACACTTTGTACTTTGGTTTTTTCTTCTATTAGGTTTTCAGTTAGTGTGAAAAGTATTGTTAAAAGATGGGGAAGTGATAAACTGCTAAAGGAAAGTGATAAAATGCTGGTATTCAGTCTTTAAATTTAAATATTCCTCTGTTCAGTGCTAGCCATGCTAACATGCTATTGTTCTGTACAGTGAAATCTTTCCTCTTCTTGAATCTTTTACTACTCCAATTTTTTTCATCATTCTTCCATCAGCACATGTATGATATCTCAGCAAAAGAATTTCCATTAAAATTAAATCACTTTCTATTCTGGACTGAGGGAAATTTATCAAGATGGCCGCCCTAACCAGCCCCTGGGAGCCATTAGGGGCTTGTGTTCAAAGTCAGAGTGATTAAAGGATGCTTTGTTGGACACATTAAAGAAAGAGAGAGAAAGAGAGAGAGAGAGAGAGAGATCTTTTTCTCTTACCCTGCTCATCAACAGCACAGTGTCTTTAGAGATTCTCTCATTAGAGTTTCAGACTCTTTGAATTTGTGTTAAACTCTCTCCTGTTCGCTAACTGCAGATTGACTCAGTGCAGTCAGCGAGGTCACGAAGATGATGGATATTCAGAAATCAGCTTCAAAACAATCATTTATGTCAGCTGTGGTTCAGATGGGAAATTAAATATCCACTTCTGTTTCCACAGTTATGTATTCCACATTGAAAACAGAAGCTCGAGAAGCTCCTGTTGTCTGTGGCTGATTCCAAGCTGACTAGAACAAATTAGCGTTCTAAAACCTTTTGCTAAAAGGCGAAAATAAACATCACAAATAGGGTTGTCATATTTGTCTACTTCTGCCTGTTGGTATACAATATTCACACTGGAGTGAAAGATGTCAAAAACTAAAGATGTGCGACAAAACACTGCCCCCTGGTGGTGAGAGGTTTAAACTCAGAACAAATCAATGCAACAGATCATCATAACTTAATAACAAAATCAGCGTTAGAATTACTTTGGTATCATGAAGCATGATATAGTTAGTATAGCCCTTGACCTTGCAATACAAAGTGGCATTTTAGGGTATGAAGTTACCTTTAAAACAAAGTGACATTTCAACATGAGGTGACAGTAGGATACAAAATAATGATACAGAACAGAATGACGTTACAATGCAAAGTGACCATTCAATATGACATAGCGAAGGGATTTTTGGATACAAAGAGATCTTCTGATATGAGGTGACAATTCAAAGTGATGATACAAAGGGACGATGCTAAGTGACCTTTGGATAAGAAGGGACAACACAATTGGCACAAGGATGTAAAGTGACGTTTTGACACTAAGTTACGTTTTGATACGATGTGACCTTTTGGTATGAATTGACCATTTGATACAGGAGGTTTAATATGAAGTGACCATACGATAGGAAGTGATCATATGATAGGAAGGGATCTTCTGATACTAAGTAACACTATGGGTTGACTTATGATACCAAGGAACCGTTTGAGACAAAAGGACTAAACAAAGGGATGAACTGAAGGGACAATATGAAGAGACAACAGAAGAGACACTAGGATAAAAAGTGTCATTTTGACGTCGAGTTATGTTACAACATAAAGTTACGTTTCTTACAAAGTGACCTTTTGATACAAAGTGACCTTTCATCAGAAAGGGACCTATGGATCTAAAGAGATGATGTGAAGTGACCTCCGAGAATAAAGGGCTCTTCCGACACAAAGGAATCTTCGGATACGAAGTGACAATATGAAGAGTGACCTTTCAATATGAAGGAACCGTATGATAAGAAGGGACAAAACATGTCACATAAAGGATATGAAGTGACTTTTTGACATCAGGTGACGTTATAACACAAAGTTATGTTTTGATACAATTTGACCATTCAATAGGGACGATATCAAGCGGTCTGAAAAAATGGGACAACGCGGAAGTGCTAAAAAGCTGCTGTTCCTCGAGTGACCGCTTGAGGCTGGCTCTAGAAGTACCAGAATGAGCGCAAAAAAAGCCGTTTTCAGAGCCAAAATTAGCGTATTTAAAGCCTGATACAAACTCTGTCTCCCGTCTGGATCGCTTATTCTGCTAACGGCACACACTGTGGGAGGGTGAATTTTTTTCTAACTCGGCTGTTTGGGAGATATTAAGATCGAGAGCTTGCCCAATCAGAGCCACAGCTCAGATCACATGACGAACGGGTGTCCAATAGCTGTGAGTTTGGGCACTCGTCACTCGTCCCAATTCCAATATGGCCGCACCCAACGTTTTACTTCAAAACAGAGCTGCAGTAACAGACGGGTGACGTCACGGAGACTACGTCCATGTTTTATACAGTTTTATAAAGGGTTGATACAAAGTGATGATAAGATTTTAGGAGTGTGAACAAAGACAATGAAAAAATGGCCTAAATTGCTCAATGAAGCTGTTTGAATCTCCACAAAGTTAACTTCCAAAGACCATTCTGTTGAATAAGAGGACCAGAGGGACAACACACAATGGGATCCAAGATTTATAACACGCAAACAACGAGGTTTGTGTCATTATTACACCAACAAATAGTCCAAGTGAAGCTTTAGAAGTTATGGTCTGTGCTAAGTGAAACAGAGTGAGACAAAGTTGGATTGGATGCCAGTTGGTGTGACATATTGCTCAGAGTGAAAGCTATGCATACACTTTGTCTCTGCTCAGTAAGCAGATACAGAGAGGAGCTCTGCTGGGCTAATTTAGAGCCCAGTTGGGTCCCCCCACCCACGCATCGCTTCGGTGTCCCTGAGCTGAAGAGGAAACCTTGCAATCTTCCTACCGAGTGGATACGTGTGTGATTATGTGGATACAATCTGTGTTGGAGCTCTGTATAAATCTTTGTGAGTAAGTCATTTTGTGAATGTATGAGTGTGCGTTTGTATAAGCGGGAAAGTCACATTGCAGGGTTTCAGCCGGGGAGGGAGCTGATATATTGGCTTTACCGAAGAGTCCCCAGTGATCGAGTCCAATTCTGAAGCCCTGCCTTAATAAGCTCTGCACATCAAGGCTTTTCTCCCATTTCTCCCCCTCGCTCTTATCCTTCCTCCAGCTTCTCCTTTGACTGCCACCCATTAGCAAAACGCCGACCACACAATGGAACTCAATCACATCTGGCAATTTAAATTAGCCCAGTTTTCTGCATCTCCTGCGTTTCAAAACACCTCTCAAAGAATCCCCTGCTGCACCCACGTTATTTTATTCCCATTTATCTGCACGACTGTGTGTGTGTGTGTGTCGTTATTTCTGTACCCGACCACGAGCATAAAAAGAGGAACAAAGGCGCCCAAGCTCGGCGATGACAGGGCCACACTCATTAGAGCTTTCCAAAGATTTCGTTGCAGAATCACGACACTTTTTCTGTCGGGGGCAATTAGTTTTTGCATATTCGCTTTACGCGCCGGCGCATATACGGGAAGAGCGAGTGAATTAGACAGCTTGTCAATTAGAAAATCCCTCGCCGCTGCTTTCAGGGCTCATTCTTTTTGAGTCGCTGACGAGGGAAGGGAGTTAAAACACAGGCATGTACACACAAACGACAGAATCTAATTAAAACATGAACGTCATAGTCGCACTTTCCCCCCCTTTTTTGGATTATGTAAAGACAAATAACAGTTTATGTCTAAACTGTCATGCAGATGACTTTTGGACACATTTAGGTTGCGTAATGTGGCGAGACAAACACATTAGTCTCAAAGAGCTGCCTGCACTGCTTTAACACAGCAAGACACCCCTTGCACCATTATTTTTATACGGGTACCTCCGCACACACAAATAAATCTAAACCTTGTTACCCAATTCATCTCTTAGTCTCATTTACAAGTTTACCCCGTCCTAAGAGAAAGCTTGGCAGACAGCTGAGCGCTCCGGACCGGGCTGTGACTGATTGGGAGAGTATACGACTGTGAAGGCAGTGACGCCTCCATCCCGGGGACGGATAAATCACGGCGCCGAAGAGAGAGAAAGAAGAGCGGGGGAATAAGAGGAAGAAGTCTCACTGTGAGCAACAGCACTGATCCGTCTGCCAGAGGAAACAGAAATACTTTCAATATGAGATGCAGGTTAACAGGTCTTTCTATGTGGACTCATGTTACTTATTATTATTCGTGATGAGCAGTGATAATAAACGGTTATGTAAATTGTAAAAGAATGAAAGTGTGTCAAGTATTTTCCATGGTAACTGGAAAAGTGGGTTAGATGAAAGTTGTCACAGCTACAAAGGTTCACACAGACCCAATTGTGTTAAGTTTTTCACTTCTTGCCCTAAAAAAATCAAAACTACTGACTGGGAATAACGTCTAATATGGCATTTTTCTTTGAAATCAAGTGCAAAAAGACTTTTTGTGAAGTTACTGCTTCATTGTTAAGTTACTGAGTCATTGGATAGCATTTAACTTATTTTGATGAACTCGCTAAAAGAGTACAAAGTTATTTCTTCATTACAAAGCATAGACTATATAATAAACGGCGATGCCTCTGTGATGAAAACAGTCTATTTCTGAAACAAAACCGCTGGCGCAGCCATATTGGAGATGGGTTGAGTGATAAGTAACCACAATGACAGCTATTGGGCAGCTATTTCGCTGCGTACCCACCGGAAGCGTTGAAAGCGAGTGTATTCGCATGTCAAGTGAAATTGCGCCACGCTAGACACTCAAGTATTGACGCTGCCAAATAATGCTTGACGCTTGACGCTCGCCATGGCATCGAGTCCTCCATTTCATCATATCATTTCATCGTCGAACACGGCTCCGATTACCACCATCGGTGCTCTGTTCCTGCTGTGGAGAAGTCAGCTGAGGGCTAAGCGCCGACGCCTGTCCATCTGTCTCGGGTGAGTCTCCGTTTAGCAGTTTGTCGAACTAGCAAGACACCGAGCAGAATGCTCTGCGTCAGTGACGATCTCCACAGCGATAGGCTGTCCCGCCCGTCAACATGCTCGCTCGCTCGAAAAGTTCAATTATTTCAGCTCGACCGCTCAACGCTTGAATGCTTGACGTCATTCTATGCACACCTCGATGCAGCGTCAATTCGCGCCTTTAAATTGACTTTGTATGTAATTTCAATACCCGAAAAATTTGCGACACTTTCGGTGGGTACACGCCATCAGTCATGTGATCTGACCTGTCCCTCTGATTGGGCGAGCTTGTGATCTTAATATTTTCTAAACTGCAGAGTTAGAAAAAGAGACCTGCTGAAATTATGACATCATCAAAAATGCCCCCCCCCCCCTTTTTTTTTTTTTATATATGTTCGGGGGATTCAGGCCACAAGCTAGTTGCAACCCTTGGCCACCTGTGCAAGGTGCTACCTACATGGCTAAGTAGTCTGTACCCCCTGGCATATGGATCTCATGACACACTGGAGGACCGGGGCCTCAAACACAAAGGCCATCCCTTGACAGACCATCACAGGTCTAGCTAATCAGAAAATACGGGGTTTTATGGTTACATAGCCTCCAAGAGACAGTGGCAAAAGTAAAGCTGAAAAACCAGGGTGAGAAAAAGGGGTTTTATTGATCTGTAAATAATGTACCAGAGAGACAAAATAAAGACTTTTAAAAACAGAATCCCCCCTCTTTAACGAGAACCCCTTGTATTTCTTATACTTCTGTTAAAGCTGTACCTTGATGCGGCCTGGCTGATCCAGCAGCATGAAAACATCACAACTTGACTCGTTATCGTGTTAAAAAAAAGAAAAAAGAAGGAAGATCAAACCCAATCGTTTTGTTTGAATTTTAATGCCGCTGCTTCGTTTACATTTTGGGAACAGATTTAAGTGACAAACTGCGGAAAATATAAACAGTGATTCAGCAAATGTGACATTTGAAGACGGGAGAGCGTACATGTTTTTCTTTTTTTCCCATATATTGCTTCAGAGCAGCTTGTGCTGACAAAATAGACCCTGATACAGCAAGCTCAAGTCATTCCTCTTGACAGGCCCCCTCAGCCTTCCTCCTCCCCGCTCTCTTCCTCTCCCTCCTTCTCTCTTATGCCTTTTTTTTCACCCATGTCTCCCTCCCACTCTTTTTCTCAGCGTCTGCCTTTTCTATCTCATTCGGTCAGTCAATCAATAGTGCAGCAATAATTTATCTCTATTTCCCACAGCCTGTTCACATGTCAGAGAGAAAAGGTCCTGTTTGGCATACGCTGCCTGGAACAATCGAGCTTTTCTACATCACCCAAACTGCTATTTCAGGAGAAAGTGACTTCTTTTTGGGCTAATTAGCTGATGCTACTACTTTTTCTGGTTATTAATTCTCACTAATTAGTTAGTTTTTCTGCAGTTCACTAAATTTCAGGCCATTCTGGAAAGGTTTCACTCATTGAGCTAACCGATAAATTTGTATCATGGTAAATTTCTACATGTGCTTTAATTGTTTTAGCCTACTAGCTGCTAATTAGCTGCTACTTCTGTAAGCTTTTTCAACTAACTTGTGTTTTTGAGGTGTTAACTGTGCTAAATTTCTTAGATTTGAGTGTAATTCAAAGCCTTGAACCTACATTTCAGTAGCAGCAAATTAGCTTGTAGGCTGCTGTCACTGCAAAGATGCTAATACAACAATGTTTGTTAACTGTGTTTCCAACAGAATAACTCCACGTCATGGCATAGTGTTACATTTGTGTAGAGAGAATTTCTGTCATAGGCCTGTGAATTTATCAAATATACATAACCGCTACAGAGTTAGCTTGCTAACTGCTCTTCGACTGATGCAACAGTCATGTTTTGTTTTTGTTAAAATCTGTGGTGTAACCTCTGTTTTGCTTGATGATGTTGGGAGTTTTCACATTTAAAGCTCTAGCTTGTACATTTCTGTTGTTTACAATCTCTATCAGAGGTCATTAGCCGACCAGTTGCTAACTACATTTAGCAAAAGTAGAGTTTTTAGTCACGTATTCACCAACTGCTTCTTGTGCCGTAGGTGTAGCTCAGTGTAATGACTTGTGTTTTTTTTTTTTTCTTAATTTAACATCATCCTTACTTCTACTTAGCCTGCTACATGCTAACGAGATACTACTGCTCTTATTATCAGTAAACTTCATGTCCAAAGTTTATTCCACCTCATTTCATACTGTTAAAATCATAATGTAACATACTAGCTTTGGATTTTGTGATGTTTAGAGCTGGTGTTGGCCCAAAGAAGCCCCATAGCATTATGGGTGTTTAGCAACAGAGCCAAACAAGCACCATGCTATGGTGAAGTTTTTTATTTCTATACTTTCGATGACATTTTGCCATTTCACAAGTTTTTAAGGCCAAACAACATATAACGCAACAGTGGTGTAATTTTACTGTGGTGTTCTAGCTTATGTTTGTGTTGTCAAAATTTCAGTTCCAGCTCATTAGCCTGTTAGCTAGGAAGGTTTTTATCTCTCTTTTTTAGGTGTTGTTGTTTCAGTTTGATGTTCTATGTTTGTGTTGTTAGCCATTAATGTAAATGCTAGTTAGCTGTTAATTGGATGACATGTTTGTTTTTCACTTTTTCAGGCATTAATAGAACTCCACCTGATGTTTCAGTGCTGAGATTTTACTGCTATGTACCAACTTGTGAATGTGCCTTGTTTACAATCTCGTTTACAGCTAATTAGCCTGCTAACGGCTAATTACGTTTGTGTTTATTTTGGGAAAGAAGCAATCATCAACCGAACCTCTTTCCCCTCCATTTTCACACACAGATGAGCTTTTGTTTTACCATCCCCGGCTCTTTTCCTCTTCACTCTGCAGCGTCTGCGTTGATTAAGCGGCGTGGCGAGCAGCTGGAGAGCGGCAGTGATGAAACCCCTTCAGGTGCAACTCTGTCAACACCTGCCATCCCAGCTCGGCTCTCAGCAGTAGCGAGTAGCAGACACCGGGCCGGGCGGGGAGAGGAACAGCAAGCAGCAGCACTTCTACCGTCTGTTGCACCCCGGACAGCTGAGCACCAAGGACGAGGCAAGAGGAGGAGTGTGAGGGGCGAGTGATTGAAGAAGCATCAATCAGGGTCAAAACTTCTCCGGGAGAACAGATGTTTTTCAACATTTCCCCTCTGATTCAGTTTTTGGCCCCCGGACCACACTGCCTGCACAATTCCCAAGCATCTACAGTGCCTTGCAAAAGTATTCACCCCCCAGCTTTTTACCTGTTTTGTTACATTAAAATTTCTGTATCAATGATTTTGGGATTTTATTTGATTAATATACACAAAAAGTTTAAGTTTTAAGGTGAAGTGAGGAATATCTGGGGGCCCTTTATCCAATATCTAAACAAAACAACTATTCATCCAGATGAGCCCCCCCCACTCCGCCCTTTTTTTTGTGTGTGATTGTCCTTGTCTCTTATTAAACACAACCAAGTAACTGTATTATTGTTAGCAAGACATATATTTATTATTCCATATTTTCTATATACAATTCATATATACTTGTCCTTCTATGTTTACATTGATTTATTATTATTAATTTTTTATTTTTTTTTATTTTATCTGATTATGTTTATGTCTGGTTTTTGTTTTTTTTTGGTTCTTTTGTAAGTACGCGAGGTTTGGGTATGGGTGGGGTGAAGTTTTGTTTTATAGTTTTATGTAAGTACCTTCAAAGTGCTGTTACTTTTTGTATTTCCTTTTCATCATGTCTCAGCTAAAACGCACTGTATCAACAAAATCAATAAAAAGTATTTTGAAAGACATGAGAAATATACAATGAAAGAAAGAATTGAAAGAAAAGTATAAAACTGAAAATTTGCATGAGCATATGTCTTCACTTCCTCTGTAATGAAGCCACTAAAAAGCTCTGGTGCCACCAATTACCTTCAGAGGTTACACAATTAGTGAAATAAAGTCCAATTGTGTTTAATCTAAGCGTCACATGATCAGTCAGTCTATACACAACTTTTCTGCAAAGCTCCAGAAGCTGCAGCACCTAAGGAAGAGGTACAGCTAACCAAAAACCACCATGAAGACCAAGGAACTCTCCAAACAAGTCACGGTTGGATAATAAAAAAATATCCTTATCCTAAACCTTAGAGCATCCCCAGGAGAACCATCAAACCCATCATAATCAAATGGGAAGAATATGGCACCACAACAATCCTGCCAAGAGAGGGTCGCCCACCAAAACCCACCGACCTCATAAGGAGGGCATTAATTACAGAGGCAGCACAGAGATCAAGAGTCACCCTGGAGGAGCTGCAGTTCCACAGCAGAGGCTGGAGTATCTGTCCATATGACCACAATAAGCCGTACACTCCACAGAGCTGGGGTTTATCAAAGAGTGGCCATTACTATCAGTTCAAAATAATAAGGCACAAATTAAGTTTGGAAAAATGTATAAAGGGAGGTGCTCTGGTCAGATGAGACTAAAATGGTTCTGTTTGGTCATCAAAGAAAGAAAGAAAAACACCAAAAATGCCAAGGGGGGTGAATACGTTTCCAAGGCATTGTACCTTTTCCTTCAGCACCCCTCCCTTTATAAATCCTTCTCCCCTAACTGTCACCAACAGCTGCATATATATGGATTCAAATGAGGCCAGGCAACCTCTTTTATGCCTCTTTATGATCTATTAATATTAATGCCACTGCCAAGCCAGATAAGGATTGCGTTTGAATTTAGCGCTAGCAATTAGCGAGCTCCAGCTGCTGCACTTGGGGTTGGCGTGGAGGGATGGTGCGTGTTTGTGTGCGTGCATGGGCGCCCATGAAGAGCGGGGAGTTAAATGTTCCATTTAAATGTTATGTCACGAACTAAAGGGCACACTGGATCAATCTCGTTGAAACACAATTAGGATTTTTCCGCTACGAAGATGAAGCTGCTACTTTCACACGCAACACAGAAAACACCACCAGTGAATTATGGCGCCCACCTTTGTCCTCATACGGCGAAACAGCAAATTATGTTCCCCTGCATCCTGGATTAAACCTTATGATAGAAATATGGTGTGAAAATTATAAGGTGTTATTTATATCCCACTGTCATGAGTCAAGAGCGTACCCTGCTCTGTCATGGGGTTTTCCTCTTGCGTAGGTGCGTCTTAAGCGAACTTGAATGGTCTTAGTCATCCCTGCCAGACGCCAGACGGTGAAGGCGGAGAGGTGAGGTGCACATGACAGTGCCTATGACTCACACCCACGTATTGACTCTGCTGCGATGGGACACACAGAGACATGAGGGGTGACACTGTTGGTGGTGAACAAATATAATGGAACAAGCTGTCTGTGAGTGTATGAATGTGTTCAGCATGTTGTTGTTGTTGTTTTTTTTGTAAACATTGGAACCAAATTTACACCCAAAAATCAGTCAACTGATTTCTACCTGTGTGCAGTTCCTATGTACAATACATTCTGGGATATAATGTACAAGAACTATATAAATGCTAAAGCTACTCAAAATTATATTGGGATAGTTATTTTTGCCGTATTGCCCAGCCCTAACGCAGTTGAAGCATTTTAAAATGAAACGCTCACCTGGGTATATGCTAATTGGATGTAGACAAGCTAACAGCTGATTGGGCTTGACCTAATATCCTACCTTAACTAACGGTACTCTACTCACTTTCAGCTAAACTAGAAACAGGTGAGTAGTAGTAATAGTGTTTGTTGACCAGCGCCTAATGCTACGATCACAACCTAATGCTACCAGCTCACACCGTTAGCCAATGGAGTTTCTCACAGTTCTTTTGTCTTTTATCCCTTGTTCTTTGGCAGGAAACGAGAACTTGGTTAAATGAGAAGCTGTCTTGATGATTTTCAATATTTTGCCTTAAAACTAACAAAAAAGATCAGCTGAGGCTTGAGTCATGGGATCTAGACACAAAAAACATTTTTTAAATAGAAGGTTTCAAACATGTTAAGTTTTGCTGTAAAACTTTGTATTTTTATGTGGTCGTTAATGGAGGCTCTTGAGCTTCTGGGGACAGCACCAAGTGGACACTTATGGAACTGCAGTTTCCCTTTTAAGTTTGTGTAGTTTTCCATATCAGATGTTGCTACTCGTTAAAGCTCCAAGCTCCAAAACCAACATCGTTTTTTTTTTTTATTTGATGATTTCATTCTTGTCAAAGTCTGACAAAACGTGTTGTCATCTGCATCACAAGTTCCAGGCGATAACATTTAGCATTTGGAGTTTCCATGGAGTTTTTTCCTCCATTCCCTGAGGATAAACATTAGAAGCGTGAACACATGAGATACCATGGACGGATCAAAGGCAACAGGTCAGACTGACGGGAGGCATGCAGGGAAATTCAACCCAATAGAGAGACGGTCACAGCTCATACGGATGAGGCTCAGATGCTACTGTGACTTATAAGATGAGCATAATCAATTCAGACTCTTTCAAATCAGAACACAATAGCCATGAGGATGTTTAAAAGTCAATGTTCCACTAACAGAAGATAAAAATCTCAGAAAGACTTGACAGACAGTCCAAAGATTTACGATTCTCATCCAACTTTTCCACCTTCGACTCCTCATTGAATCTGCTCGGCGCTTTTCAACCGCTAATAAGGTATCCACTGTTCTCCAGAGCCCGAGCCTGACATCTCTTTGAGATTGCTGGGCTATTCTTATAAATACCTAAGCATATTAAGAGCCCAGGCTGCGGGCGAGTGAAGACATCCAGTCAACCGGCGGAGGAGACGGATGTAGCTGGCTGGTCCCAGCTGCTCATTAGCAGGAACAGGTCCAGTTATCCTGACAAGTCGGATATGTCTCCCCTCGCCTGAGAATGGAATAAATCCAGACATTTCCCAACCGCTCCGGCACAGCCCAGAGCCATGGGAGCCACCGAGAGTCATGAATTTTTCACAAATAACATCCTTGAATTGTTTTTCCTTGTGTTCTAAATGCGAGCTCCTAATTTTTCAACGTTTAAGGAATGAGCCGAGTACCAGTAGAGTCTGCAAAAGCTTTAAAGTGTCACATATATATAGAGAGAGATTCACAGAATGCTTGTCTCCTTTGTGTTTTCAACCCTGTGTTGACGTCCTCCCACACCGTTCTCACACCTCTCGCACATATTCTCCCCGGCTGTCAACACACACATCTCTTTGACAGTGATATGCATTTACATGTGAGGGGGCCGCCGCAGCACAAGGTAGAAAAGAAAAAGAGGTACAGTGTGGTCTGCAGGTAAACAGCCTTCGCCCTCACACTGGATTAGATGAAGGAAGGTTTTGACATTTAGTGGGATGAGGACAGAACAGCGAGTTCAGGGTTTGAAGAGTGTTTTTGGTGAGATGAAACATTTGAGTTTCTGTTTCACTGGATGTTTGAGTTATTTATTTCTGTGACGCACAGCAGGATAAAAACTTAACAGGTTGAAAATTCAGCCAAGTATTTCAAAGGTTTCACGCCAGCTCAGGCTCTGAAATAACCTCTTGACCTTGTGAAATGCACTGATACAATACTTCACATATTTCTGCAACAATCCTGAGTTAACAAGCTCATTTCAAGGTCCTGTTATTTCCCAACCATCAAAAACAACCATAGACAGAACTTAGTTTTCAGCTGCCAGTTTTTGGGTGAATTCCAATTCCTGTCTTAACCCTCAATCTTAACCCTCAATCTCAAAATGCGCGCTCCCGCGCAGTGTAAGTGCTGTCCCGATTCTCAGAAAGTTGAGGTTGAGGGGCGAGATTGAGGGCTGTATCTCCCTCAATATTGAGATTTTCCGACACCACCCTTGGGATTAAGGGACATCCAGAATGCATTGCGTATTGTCGGTAAATAAACATGGCGTCCAAAGCGGCAGAGAAGGCGAGCGACAAATATAGTATTTTCTTTGCTAATGGAGATATAAATATTACGAAAACCATTGTATTATCTTAGTTTAGACCCATTTTATGGATTATTTACCTCGTTGTTGCAGAACATTTATTTTTATTTTACGATCTTTTGTCAATAGCGTCCAGTGCGGACAAACCATGTTGCTATCGTTAAAGTTAGTTAACGTTACAAAATGGTCATTTTTCTCCGTGGTAATGTAATGGATTTATCAAGATAATAGCCTATATAACATGCTTGTGCCGATAATGGTATAAGATGACCGGGCTAATGTCATCTCCTGTAGCCGCAGAGTTATGTAACGATAGTTAAAGCTGGTGTTTACCTTTCAATAAACTATGGTATGCTGTGACAGCTGAATATGTCCGTGGTTGTGTTATTTATACAGATATTTTTTTGATAACGCTAACCGAAGGAATAACTGACAGACAGTCCACAACAATTTCACTTGCATTTAAGGGGTGTCCCATTTCTAAGTCACAAGATAGCCCTTAACACTTAGTTTTGAGGGCCACTAAGATTGAGGGTTGAGCTTGAGGGTTAAGATTGAGGGTTAAGAAAGGAATTGGAATTGGGCCTTTATATGAGGTGAAAACCATGGACTGTATAAAACATGGACGTAGTCTCCGTGACATCACCCGTCTGTTATTGCAGCTCTGTTTCGAAGCTAAACGTCAGGCGCGGCCATATTGGAATTGGGATGAGTGAAGAGTGCCCAAACTCACAGCTATTGGGCGCCCGTCAGTCATGTGATCTGAGCTGTGGCTCTGATTTGGCAAGCTCGCGATCTTAACATCTTCCAAACGGCCGAGTTAGAAAAAAATTCACACCCCTCACAGTGTGTGCCGTCAGCGAAATTAGCGATCGTGGCGGGAGACAGGTTTTGTACCAGGCTTTAAATAGTGTGAGATTGTTAGTGTTAGTGTTAGTGTGTACGTGACGTCCGGTACTTTCAGAGCCAGCCTCAAGTGGTCACGAGTGGAACAGCAGCTTTTTTGCACTTCCATGTTGTCTCATTTTTCAGACCGGAGGTTGTTGCTTGGTGAAAACGCCTCGATAGTTTTAGTTAAATTTTAGTCTTAAGTGAAGTTTTAGTTTTAAAACTCCAAAATTTTCAACATAATTTTCGTAAATATACATTTCGTCTCTCCTTCAAGTGTAGATGTTTTTTCTATAAATGATCAAGAGTTGTTGAAAACTCCCAAATGTCTTACAAAATTTTTCTGACCAATTGCAAAATTATGCTACCTATACTTGAGAAAACTTTGAAGAAATTTAGAAAAGACTCCTGGGAAACTATCTGCTCACATACAAAGAAGTATTTAGAGTTTTTCATCATAGCTTAGTTTTTAGACTGAGATTTTAAAAAGACTGTGAATCATACAGGGTCATTATTTACAAGAGTACAACTAGACAACAAACACGTTTGATATTATTGCAAACCCTAGACTTGAAAAAGACTGATATGCAACAGCGCAGATTACTACCTTGAATTTAACAATCAAGATGATGGAAGTGCGCTGTGACTCCAGTAAAACTCATAGATTAATAAAAACTTTCAGTGTTTAAGCTTGGACTGTGAAAATCTTTTGATGTAAGCCCAGCATGAGAAATATTGAGCTGAAGACATGGAACAATCAACAGTATTAGCAGGAAAACAAAGGCTAAAATTTGCCAGAATTTTCTACATGATTGAATTGTTTTACCTCGTTATAATTTTTTAAAAACTCAAATAAAACATAAATACCATCACCACTAAATTATTCAAGCTCATTGTCTTGTTAATTGAAAAGAACAAAACAAATATGTCAAGAGGTGTCAATATTGGTCGTCAATGACTCGTTTACGAAAATATGGATAGCGAATTGAGGCCAATTTTGATGGGGAAAATAGTTTTGGACAAGTCAAGATTAAAGTTGAGATGATGTGAATATAGTCAAAATGCTGGGAATAAAGCGGATGTATGATTTCGAGGTTAAAGACAAAATGACAACATTAAATGGTCGATTTGTCTCAGTTTACATGGCTTCATTTGACAACCCTAACCCTAACCATCACATTTTAAATTTTAGTATGGATTTGGAAACCTTCCACAAGCTCATCTCCTGTTTTGATTCATCAAAAATGCGGAGATAATTTCAGCTCATTATGGGAAATTATCGCCACCTGAAGCCCCTTTGCCTCTTCTTCTGCCTGTATTGCTCGCAGATTTGTTATTAACCTTTTGCACACTTTAAATCCTCAATATTTGGAGGCTCGAGGCGAAGCAAACCCCAGATGCTGATTCATTCCTCCAGGACTCAAACCGTAGATGTCGCCGCTTTCTAACTCCCATTGATTTCTAAAGGGCCGTTTATTCCACCGACTCTGGAAAGATTTACATTATCTCCTCAATTAGCAAATGAGAGGGAAATCTGCTGCTTTTTCCCCCCATCACCCATCCCTCCCTGACATCCGTCCCCCTGAGTTAGCTTTTACAAAGAGGCTGGGCCACATCTCCCAGCTGCTCTTGGTTGAATTCATTTACTTTTTAATCACTTTGGATTAAATTTTTGCCTATTACCACTAAATTCAAAGCATTGGCAGAGTGAGATTTTCCTCAATGAGATGCTCGTATATCAGTGTCAGACTGGTCGCCATTTTACCTCCAGAAATAAATAATGAGTTGTCTGTCGAGGGTAATCTTGAGTGAGTTTGAGAAATGCACACATCAATAGGTCTTTTTACACCATCCAGCAATGAACTCTGTGGCGAGTTTCCAAAACTCTTTGTTTTCATCTGAAATCCCCGAGTGCCACTGACTCTGACTATTACTCTGTAACCACAGAAGCCACATTTTGGGCACTAAAGCTCATTGAAGAGTTAGATTTCAGGAAAACCTAATACTTTTTAATGAAAGTAGAAATTTGTTGCTTTCTGTTGGATAAAAAAGACAAAGTGGCAATGCGGTGATTGGGACGGAAGCACCGGCATGAGATTAGCTTATCTACAGTTGTTAGAAAATTGAATTCTGTCTATGTTCAAAAGACAACAAAGATATTCTTTTAATTGCTATTACGTTGGGTTTTTTTTTAATGGTTTTAGTCACTGGACTTTGAGAAAAGATTCTTTTGAAAAGTTCATTTCAACTAAGAAGGTGGAAGTTTAAAGTCCTCAACCCCAAGGTCGTCTCCCAATGTAAAATGACATTTCAATCCCAACTCAGTAAGTATCAGTCATTCAATTGTTATTCAGTAATGATTCAAAAAACAAAACATTGACAAATGGTTTTAGCCAGCCACTAAATCACGGCACAAACTCACAAAGTTAACTTGTTGTCAGGTTTCAAACAACAGCGTACTGTTGATAAATACATTACGTTGTTGCGTTGTATCCAGTACAGGACAAAGAAAAGTAGAGTTAAAAGAAGATCCAATCTAGTTTCACTTTCACTTTCAAAGCAGATACATCAAGACAGTTCACATAAGTCCTCCAGGGTGGGAGATGCTGAAACCCACTTCATACAAATTCTCCTCACCGTCACTTTAAATTAGTTCTATGACTGTTTTTCACCACTTGACTTTCAGAATGTAAAAATTTTGAGAAAATTTATTATGACTTCGAAATTGGAAGTTTGAATTCCTCAACCCTTAGGTCGTCCATAAGTTGAAAGTTGGCGTTTCAATCCCAACACCTTGGAAAGTTTAGTTCCTGGTGAAACACTTCAAGCCTGTTTCTCAAGGTAGCAGATGGGACTGCAGTTTTTAGTCAATAGGGGGCGCTATGGAGCATCATATCACTTTGTCATTGATTTGTGTGTTTTTGTGTGTTGCTTTTTGTATAGACAGGTTACATTTTTGTTTTTGTGCATTTACTGATGTTTGGTGTAGTTGCAGCATATGACCACCTGCCCTCATGGCACTGTTTTCTTGGTTGTAGTTAAAAGTGTGTTTTCTTTTAGTTTCTACTGCTCTTTTCTGACACGTTGAGACATGTAGCAGCAGAAACCTTTCTCCTTATCAGAAGATGCAAAGAAAAGTTCTCCCTAAAGGTTTTATGATTTAAGAAGTAAGTTAAGAGTGTTTCATTTGTTCGCAACAACAGATTTGTGCAAGAAGTGTTGTTTTTAACTTATGACAGGCATTTGTTGTTTAGAAGCTCAAGATATTAGCAGCATCAAGGCTAACCCCTCCCATTGATGGAAAGGAGGCAAAGTGGTTAGTAAATTTGTTTTTATTTTCATTTATTTACTTGATTATGTGTTGTATTATGAGTTTTGTTTTATGAAGAATTTATTTATTCAAATGTAATTTATGTTTGTCTTGTCAGTGTTTCTCAGTAAACATCAGGGAAAAGAACCTCAGTCTTGTGTCATCAATGGGCAGCATACTTTGGAAGCACCAGAATGAAAAATTACAAAAGTACTAGTTTGGTATTTGTCATGCTGAGCCTCGTTGGTCATAGTTTGGGGTTTGGCTTTGTCACTGGGCTTCATATAGGATCTTCACTGACCCTGTTTTTGGGCTTCAGCCCTAACTAACAGTTCACTAATAACACTAAAAACACCTTTACAAAGACCAAGTTTAGTTATCGTTCTCATTTGGTCTTTCTCATCCCAAATAGCTTGGAAAAATAAATGTAAAAAATGTACACCAGACAAAAGCTCAGGTCTCAGGCGGTTAAATAACAAATGTTACAGGTATGATATTTTTTTTCCGGCGTGCATTTCTTTAAAAACTTGTTTCACAACAATCAATAGAAATTCCTGGTCTAACATTGTAGTCATAGCATCCTTGTTGTGATTGTATTGCAGAGGAGAAGGAGGAGGAGGAGGAGGGGAGCCTTAACAAGCGAGTGGGAGGAAGGCTGCTGCGATCATTTAATCATTGTTCCTTATACATCCACTTATCATGCCACAGCAAAAAATGGCCTTAATGGCTTGGCTGCGAGAGGCAGGATGTTATTTCATACATGGGGGGATTAAATGAAAGCAAGGCAGAGTTCAGCCTCTGGAAAGAAATAATGGGACTCCACTCAGCCTAAAATATTGGATTTGTTAATGAATGGGAGCAGTTAATCAACGGTTGACTGTGGGAATTGTCACAAATAAAAACAGTGAAGAGTCAGACAGGGATTGAAAGGAGGTGATAAAGCAGGAGGGGAAATACCATGTTGTGATGTTACAGGCGGCATCTATCAGGAGTGACACGAGCATAAAATGTCATGAACGCCAACACCAACGCCTGTCAGTGTCTCCCCAGTGGAGGGTTTAGATGAAGGTCACCCGTTGTTTCTCTAGCACTGTCATTATCTGAAAGGGAGGGAGAGATAAGAGGTCGCTGATAATAAATGCTCTGCCATGATTGGAAATAATCTTGACAAGAGGCTCTCCAACAGTCCGGAAAAGTCCATCATAGAAACAGGATTGAGTTTGACATGTTTTTGTCTGCGTCGGCCTCATACAATATGGACTAGCCGCAATTTTAAATAAATCTGCGAGGAGCTCGGTCGATGAGGGATGATTTATGCGAGTGCATGAGCCGCGAATGATTTTCACTGGGCAGGATGCTTGTGCTGCCTTTAATCCCCAATGAAAGAAGAAAAGAGGTGATGTGTGGCTGATTCGACACTAACTCTTCTGGTTCATGCCTCTAAGTTCATAAAATCACTGCACTCTACGATTATTTAAAGGTTGAGGAGACTTAACTGTTTTGAAACGGAATCAGCAGCTTGGTTCACTAATTCCCCTGAATGATTTTTTTTAAAACTATTGAATTTAATTATTCAATGAACTATTCCATCCTAAGCTTCAGCGTGAGCATAGAGTCAATGCTAAGCTGCTAACTGCTGCTAACAAAGCAATAGCTGGTAATGTTAAATTTTGAAAAAAAAAAAACATCTTTTTTCACTAATCTGTCGATAAACTCAATCCATACCTTAGGCAAAAAAAAATAGCATTCACCACTGAAGGAATTCACAACTGACGCTACTTGATGTTACCAGCTGCATCTAGCTAACGTAGGCTAAGGCTAACACAAAAACCTGACACTTTGGAAGTACTATTAACTAAAAACATCCTAAATTTTGACATGAACGCTCCTCACTGGATAAAACACCCAAATAAATAAACAAAAACTACTTTTACATTACGAAAAACAGTTCGTTGGAAAGTTGTGCAGCAACCTAAATCTCACCAACTTATGTAGCATGCTAAAACATTATCACTGCTTTGATGTACATTTAACATCTCATAAAATAATTCACAGTACGACTTTGGTTCCAAAGGAAAATTGAGTTACCTTACAGCTAAATACCCAAGAAAATGCTATAAAAATTAGCTGAAGCTCTAACTAGCTGTCATGTACTAGCATTTAAAAAAAAAAAAAGTTTAGGTTTAATAAACTGATAATAAGCCAGAGCTGATAAATGAACCCAGTTACTTTCTTGGTTTCTGATATTACGAAGCTACTACTGAAGTAAGCTAGTTAGCCATGAGTACTGCGTTGACAGTCACCCCCTACAGAAACAATTCCACAGTGTGGTGTGACAAAGTCAATTAGCCCTACTAAGCTGGGGTTTTTTTTTAATTGCAATTGTATCATTATGAAAATTGGTGGTTAGAAGTTATCACAAAAGACTTGAAAGCTGTAATTCAGCACTCTTCATTTTTTCTTTGTATGAATCCAATTGTCCCAGAGCACAAAGAAAAATCAATAGAGAATTTTCACTGTCCAGAAATGTTAGAGTCTGCATTTACATCGTGGGCTTCACTGAGGAACTTTACAAACTGGCTCCAAACTTCTGTATCCAATGGGCTGTTTGTGATTCAGGATGCCGCTGTAAAGCAGGAACAGGAAGGAGGGTTGTGTTGCTTTTGTTGCGCTGCATGCATCATTGTCTCCATCTATCTTCTTAGGAGTGTATTGTAAATCAAACCTGATGTGTTGTTTGTGTGCTCTGCATTTTGGTTTCAGCAAAAGGTCATTTGTCAGGTGCTTACAGCGTAAGAAATTACCGACATATTTCACCATCAGTCCCATATCATTTCAGTTCATGAGGTTTATACCAGGAGATGTGCAGATCAGGCAGAAGTGAATAAGACTCTGTGTCGAGTTTGGCACTTCAGTTCAGTTTTTGCTTTTACACATTATTAAGTTAAAAGTGACGTTATCATTAGCATAAAGCATTGCCAGATTTTTCTGCAATGTTTGTCCCAAATGACCTCCATTCCTAGTTTGTTTGCTTTCTTTTTTTTAAGCCACAGAAACATTCGATGAGACTTCTATGAAGGTAAAATTGGCGCAAAGCAAATTTGAGGTCACAGAGAAAAAGTGCTCGTAAATTTAAATATGTGCAACTATAAATTTGCAGTAGCAAGGAAAAGTGCTCCAGGAGTTGTGCACTTGAAGAATTTTGTTTTGCATACTTGAAAAACAATTTTCTGTAAAAAAAAAAAAAAAAAAAAAACCAAGAGCTACGGGTTCTCAATTTATTTCTTTTTTTTCGCAAGTGAACAAATCCATCAGTACTAGTATTTACTTGCTCTCACCTCTGCACCCCTTCGACTGAGATATTAGGTGCAAAACAAATTTGAGCAGTTGTACGACCAGGGGGCGGGGCCTGTTGGAAAATGCAAGCCACGAATCAGAAAGCTCTCCCAGTGTGTGACTCAGACATCAGAGGGCCTGTTAGTCAGAAAATCATAGTGTCTGTTAGTCAGAAAATTAGAAGAATTAGAAGACATGTCAACAAGAAAATCAGAAGGCCCATCAGTCAGGAAATGAGAGGGCCTGTGTGTCAGAGGGTTAGCTCATTAGTCCTTAAATTATAGGGGGGGGGTACAAATCAGAGGGCTCATCAGTCATAAGGCCCATTTGCTGGACAATCAGAGTGCTCTCTCTTTCACCAGTTAGAGCACTAGAAAGGTCAAAAAAAAATCTACTGCTACAAAGCACAGTCACTTTCTGGGTGGGGGTAGCTACAAGGCTAGCTGCCACCAGCATCAGCTGATTCAAGGTTTCAGAGTAAACAAGAAACAATAGATGTGAAATAGAGTAAGGAATTTCTATTTTTACAAAATCTAAACATCTCAGCTTTGACAGGGAAAGAGGCAGAATGAGTGGACGGACAGTAGAAGACATAAAGACCCCAAAAAAAAAACCAAGACTGAAATGGACCGACTTGTTCTTGTTGATGATGCCAGCAAAAAACTTCAGTGTTATCCCAACAACTTGTCAATTTTTTGTCATATTGTCAGAGAATAATACGCTTGCAGAATCACATTTTACAGTGTGGTTCCAACTTTCATTTCTTGTGTGGCGTAAGTTAACTTTCCACATATTCAGTCAAGTTTTGGTGGCTTTTTGTGGTCAGGTAAACAGCAGTAGGGGTCATTAATCAGTGTTTTCTCTGGTCAAGTCTGAATAATCACAATCAATAGCTTTTTAATTCACAATGTGGAGTAATGTGCTGTATGCAAACAGACTCCACAACTTATTACCCTCACACTGGATGTGAGCAGTTAGGAGCACAAGGGCAGAGAAAATGGCAGTTAAAGGGGGGGTGTTATGCTGGCAGTGCAGTCACCTTGGAGGTGTTTATTCTTCCTCTGGGGACAACTTTTCTGAGAAACACAAAAAAAAGTGCGAGGTGGTGCAATCCCGGCTTCACAGATGCTCATCCTTAACGTCCTTTCTTTACGTACGCTGCTGAGACAATGCTAATGAGCGGGTGCTGTGCTGCAGGTGTGGCTCGTTAGGAGCCATTATCCAATCAGTGAGTTGCTACTTAAAACCAGCTCATTATGTCATTAAAGCGGAAAGTTGTCAAGAGCAGGGAGTCTTTACATTTAAGATGAAGTTATGAGGTTGAAGATATGACTCGCTGCTGCTGTCGCTGTCCATGGTGCTGAAATCACTCCAGTACTTTCTATCATACGGGGAAAGTTTAAATAAAACGCACACACACTGACTTGTGGCTCATTATAAAGATATTTACACATCATAACACACTTCACATGCTGCATTCGTACACGTGAGCAGCCAGAAACCATATCATCATTTAAATGTGTGCAAATGTTTTGTTTTAAACATGAGCCCACGCTGTTTCATGTTTCACAATTATGTGATCCGAGGAAAACCTCACTGACACACACACACACACACACACAAACACACAAGTGCACACAGTTAATGAGCCACAAAGCAAGAAGCCAGAGTTTGACGCCGCGTCCTCCCCGAGCATTAATGTATTTCTCGCTCTCCTGCTCTGTGTGTTGAGGATTATAGTCTCATTTAGAGATTTTTTTTCTCTGTGGGCCTCTGTCAGGGGAATGACTGTCGACTGCACAGAAATGTTAATCTGAAGAAGTCTTCTTTTTTTTATTTTTTCATCTCCACATTCCAGTTTTTAAACATTTTTCCTCCTCAAAAATATGCAAAATATTTCCCAACTGAAGAGATTTAAACCCCTGTACTTCACATGCATCAGATGAAAGAGTCAATTTATGAATAAGAGAATGATGAGACCAGATGAAATACTGTCTTATAACTTAAGCTTTCGAAGTGAAATAAACCAGTGACAGAAATTTGGAGGCCTATTGCTGCCAACTGGTTGACCAGATGCTAGACTTTGCTGTTCTACAGACTGAAAACATTGTTTTCTGTCAGGAAGGCTTTAAGTCACATTGTCTGTTCTCTTTGTGAGGAAATTGAGTCCATTTCTAATAAAACTGCACATATTGCCGTATCCACAGAGACCGCTTCTCACACCAGCTCCCGCCTCTCCTCCCTGATCGGGCCGGTCAGTATTGGGCCAGGTGAAATTGTTTGTCAATGGAGCTTGGCAAGATGGTTCTGCAGGATTTCAGATAATAAAACAGGCAGGTCCATCCACTCTGAATGGTTCCTTTTAGTTCCCCCACTCCACAAACACATTTCCCTCTGATTGGACAGCCTTACAGAAAACCTGAGGGCAGTCCTTGGTGATTGCGGCCCGCCCCTTCCTTGTGTCATGGAGATCCCGATTTGAGTACATCATCTTCTCACCAAGTCTTAAGAAGAATTTTTTTTTTTTTCAGAGCAGAACATCTGAAAAATTCAGAGGCAAGTTCAAAGATTTCTGGAAAACATTTTTCGATGTGAGGGTTGTATCCAAGCGGGAACTTCCAGTCTGAAAAAATGAGACAACACGGAAGTGCTAAAGAGCTGCTGTTCCTCCAGTGACCGCTTGAGGCTGGTGAGGGGGGGTGAATTTTTTTTCTAACTCGGCCGTTTAGAAGATATTATGAGCGAGAGCTTGCCCAATCAGAGCCACAGCTCAGATCACGTGACTGACGGGCGCCCAATAGCTGTGAGTTTGGGCACTCGTCGTTTAGCCTCAAAACGGAGCTGCAGTAACAGACGGGTGACGTCACGTAAACTACGTTCATGTTTTATAAAGTCTATGGTTGTATCAAAAGCAATTTTTTTTTTCTTTTACTCTTTTACTTTTTTACTACATTAAAAATTAGAGAAAATTCCAAAAGTTTAATTTGATCAAATGTGACTTTTGCATCTTTTTTTTTGTAGCAGCTACAGGCAAACACAAGCCCCAAAAACCTCGAACGCAAAAACTTGTTGATAGTAAAAAAACAAAAAAAAATTGAAGAAAACAAAAAAAAAAGAAAGAAAAGAGTGTCTTAAATTTTAAATATACCAAAAAAATTCTGACTATGACACATTTTTTTCATGACATACAGAAAGGAAAAAAGGGCTCCAAAGGACAAGCAGCAATTCCCTGTTTACAATAGTAGGAAACTTGAGAAAAAAACAAAATTATCATAATACCAACTCGGACCGCTCCATAATACATCCACCCTTGATTTTTCAAAGACATGTGTCTGTGACGAGTCATCCAGAGCAAATGAGAGCAAAACAGCAAAACAACCCAGCGAAGGAGGCTCTGAGCTGACGGGAAGAGAAGGTGTGAAAGATGAAAGCCCAATGTGGAAACAGACAGAGAGAAGAGAAGAAGTGACACATAATAGAGGAGGGGTGATTTTTTTGCTGCTTAGTGTCTCTTTCTGCCTCTCTCTTCCCATTCCTCTCCTTATCAGCACTCCCTCCATACTACCCCCCTCCCCCCTCTCTCCTCCCCACATAGCTGCCGAGTCATTGGAGTTCATTCATTTAGCCTGACAGCTTTGTAAGATACAGCACTTAAGCCTTATTGAAGAGCATTTTCATCTCTGATTCTCTGAAGCCCTGCTGCAAGTTGAGCCTGCGGAAAACCGTCGTATTAACTTTTTTACACAGATTATAAAGAAATACAAAAGGTGGACACTTGGAGATTTTTTTATCATTGTAAAATCCATGTAGTTATTTTAGGCTCATGGACTTAAACGCCTACAAGACTGAAAATTTACATGAAGCAGCACAATCTTCTGGGATATTTACAGTAACCATGAGGTCATATACCAGATGCTTCTGTTGCGTGCTGACAGTGTTGGTCAATTCAAACTCGTGCGTGTTCAGTCCAGCAAGCTACGTGATTGACAGACAGGTGGAGTCGCAAAAGTTCCCATGCTTCCCACTCCATTCAAATTCTCATGTGAAAGCGTCAACTCCTGGTGTGTCTCCGCTTATTATGTCCGTTTGTTATCATAGTCAACCTGAATATCATTAAAAATTGGGGTAAATTGTACAGTACAGGCCAAAAGTTTGGACACACGTTTTCTGTATTTTCATGACAATTTACATTGTAGATTTTCACCGAAGGCATCAAAACTATGAATGAACACATGGAGTTATGTACTTAACAAAAAGAGGTGAAATAACCGAAAACATGTTTTATATCCTAGTTTCTTCAAAATAGCCGCTCTTTACTCTGATTACTGCTTTGTACACTTTTGGCATTTTTCAAGAGGTCGTCACCTGAAATGGTTTTCACTTCACAGCTGTGTCTTATCAGGGTTAATTAGTGGAATTTCTTGCTTTATCTACGGTGTTGGGACCATCACTTGTGTTGTGCAGAAGTCAGGTTAATACCAAGTGGCAACCTCCGGTCTGAAAAAATGAGACAACACGGAAGTGCTAAAAAGCTGCTGTTCCTCTAGTGACCGGAAGTCACGTACAAACGAACGCAAAAAAGTCTGTTTTCAGATCCGAAATTAGCGTATTAAAGCCTGGTACAAAACCTGTCTCCTGTCTGTATCGCTTATTTTTGCTAACAGCACACACTGTGAGGGGGGTGAATTTTTTTTCTAACTGTGCTGTTTGGAAGATATAAGGATCTAGAGCTTGCCACAACTCAGATCACGTGACTGACAGGCGCCCAATAGCTGAGAGTTTGGTACTCGTCACTCGTCCCAATTCCAATATGGCCGCACCCGTCGTTTTGCTTCAAAACAAGGCTGCAGTAACAGACGGGTGACGTCACGGAGACTACGTCCATGTTTTATTCAGTCTATGGTTTATACACAGCCAACATCTCTATTGGACAACTGTTAAAATTCATATTATGGCAAGAACCAATCAGCTAACTAAAGAAAAACGAGTGGCCATCCTTACTTTAAGAAATGAAGTCAGTCAGTCTAGTATATGGTCAAAAAATAAAGAAAACGCAAATTGAATGAGGTGTGTTCAAATTTTTGGCCTGTACTGTATATAAAACCATATAAACAGATAATGTTTGAACTGGGTTACACATTTTTTTGTTGGCAGGAGACCCTTGAGGTGACAAATTAACGATATCGGAAGTATCTGTGGCAGCAGATTTATCGAGGATATTTTTGTCTGTTTTTTACCTACTCATATTTCAACAGCAAGGGGTCTCTGCGCTGTCGTTATTTTTGGAGGTTCCCAAAAAAGTGGCTTTAGAGCACCTTTTGTGCAGTTTTGTGCTTCAAAGCTCTCGTTAGCTAATTCTTATAAATGTATTCAAGAACACAATGCATTTTTTTTTGCCAGTGGGTGCAAACACAACAGCTAGCAATAAATAATCCATGCTAATGTGGTCCCTCCCTGGCTTCCCACTGAGTGTTTTATGCCATTTCCAAACAATGCAAGACTCCATGCTGATTTACGCACAAACACAAATCACCACGGTGGGGCAGGGACGAATCCCTACAGGCCGCTTCACCAAAACGCAAGCAGACAAAGTCCAACACAAATGACTCAGGGACAGAGAGAAAGAGAGAGAGAGAGAGAGAGAGAGAGAGGGATTCCCCACATATACATGCAGATGTTTACTCATGCATCAACACAGCAGACACACACACTTACACACACACACAAAGATGACCACAAAATGAAACATCCGAGGAGATTTATTAACAGAAGCAGACAGGAGGGATGAAATCTGCCTTGCTAAAGGGCATAATGACCTCATATGTGGCCGGCAGCCGACATGACTGATAACATCCCAGAACACACACTCACTAACATGTTCATACACACACATACACACACATATATAACCCCTGAGGGCCTGTCCTTTCCAGCCCTCTCTTGCACTCTTCTCTCCGTGTTGTTCGGGTTTAATTTTACACCATGCTACATTTCACCCTGATTATCACAGCGCTTCACCTCTTGAAGATTTTTGGAAGTGTTTCTCTTAACATAACCACAAATAAACCCCATTTTCACCCACACAGCTAATGAGAAATACCGTCAAATGTGACTCACGGACGTGTCTCTTTCTTTGGTTTTCACACGCATGAAAACACCTAAAATCTTTGTGAAGAGGAAGCAGAGGAAGAGAGAAAGATGGGATGTAAGAAACACATCAAACGATGGATTTTCAGAGAGAGATGTGAAACAGATAATCCCTCCTCAGACGGGATTTCTATCTTTCCTTTTTGCTGCCTGGCTTTTGTGTTGTGTTTGTGTATGTGAAAGCATTTATTTGCATGATACAAAACCTTTGTGACAGGTTTGAACATGGTTGACTGATGCCGGTTCACCCTTCAAGTCAAAGGTTTTTCATTTTATTTCGCTTTATTCTGTGGGTTATTTTTCTTTTTGAAGCCACCATTTATTTCTCCTTTCTTAAAATTGACACGTCCTCCCTGTTTTTCAAATTATGGAGGTGTAGGTGAGCTACCTTCAAAATAAGGTCATATGTTAGTCTTCAGTTCAGAAACTAGGTACAAATAAAAAAAGGGTGATGTACAGCTCAAAAGAAATGAAACCAATGCACACAAAGCCCCCTACATGAAGCTTGTTGGTCAGAGAGTCATCAGACCTGTGAGTCAGAAATCAGAAGGTCAACTAGTCAGAAAATGAGAGAGCCCATTTGTCAGAGGGCCTGTTAGCCCATAAGTCTTCCAATTATCAGGGGGCAGAAAATCATAAGGTTCACTAGTCATTAGGCCTATTTTTTTGACAATACGAAGGCTTCTTGATCAAAAAATCCAGAGGGCCTGTTAGCCAGCACATCATAACAGCCTGTTTGTCTGAAAACCATAGAGCCTTTTAGTCTAAATCAATTTGGATTTTGTTGACACTCTTGAACCCAAACTTTTTTTCTGACCGACAAGCCTTCTTATTTTCTGACTAACAAGTCTCCTGCTGTAATTCCTGGATTTGTCTGAAAACTACTGAAAATGGCCTGTCCCAATAAAAAGCACAAGGTTTGGCCGCATTAATGACATCATCGCATAGAGATCGCTAAGCTCTGTCATGACACATTCGTGGAACGGACCTCCAACCCAAGGTCTGCCCACAGCCCTGCCCCTTCCAGGCAGTTCAGCCAATCAGAAGGAAGGGGGTTTGTGGAGTAGAAATTCTTAAAGAGACAGTAGCTAAAACAAAGTGTTGTGGTTTTCTAAAACAGCAAAGGACAGATTATATAGAAAAAGCACAATAACCTGACGTTAAATAAAGATTCCAACAACTGTTTTTCTTGGAAGAAAGTTCTGTAAATGTCAAACCAGCTTCTCCAGGACTTTTACACCACATATGAAACAACACCTGACGGGACATCTTTGAGGGGCCACCAACTGTTTTATGTTTCAAAGCACTGAACCACCGACAATGTTGTTTTTGACAGCCAAGAGGTGAGAATGGACTACCCGGTGAGTTACCTCTGAGCTATAAGACATGCAGTAGAGAAGGAGTGTGTATTTCTGCAATCCTCCTCCTTCAGCGCCGTTATATCAGCCAGATAATCCAGATATGTTCTACCTTCCTCTGAGGCCTTTCAGTGCAACACCTCTTAAAGTGGATTTTCAGCTAATATCCTTCAACTTACTGCTACACACCCCCTGGCTTTTTTATTTTCCTCCCAATTTCCAGTGCTATAGCGTGACAGCACTCTCTTCAGCCTCGTTCTGTTTTTCTAGATATTTCCTCTTGTTTGCTTTCTGTCTTCATTTCTTTCTTTTTTTTTTCCACCTCTTCTTCTCCTGCCTGATCCATTAGAGAAAACCAGCTCAGCTCCCCGGGATTGGCTGGAAAGAGATATCCGTTTCGAGATGTAAATAAATCTGTTACTTCCCTGACAGCACAATTCATTAGCTCTTGCAGCAATCTGCCTGTTCACGCAGAGTGCTTTGACGCAGCGGCGAGTGTGTGTGCAGCGAAAAAAAAAAAGGGGACTATGAGGGGAGTGTTAGGGAAATGTGTCAGCTTGCTCTTTGGAGGTTTGGGTGTGATAACAGGCAGGAAATGCTTTCAGAGCACAGATCTGTGTGTTTGGGAGATTTAACCCAGTAATTGAGGGTTTGCCTATCCTGTTCCAACTTTAACCTTTGTCCTGATGGCAATTCAATATCTTTGTTATCAGCAGTGATATGATCAACTCTGACAGATGGAATTCTTATGTGTTGCTGTGTTTTAAGCCTAATTTATCATTTATACAGAATTGTGTGAATTAATTACGCTGTTTTATCATTGCACACCTGTCAAGTATTATTAGTTGCGGTAACCTACACGCTAACTGCTAGCATACCAGTTAGCGTAAAACATACTCTAAAAAATCAGTCATTGAATTCTCTCTTTTGTGTTTTGTAATGCCTGTAAATTAAAAAGGTGTCGAAAAACTATTTTAATAAACAAAAATGGAAATAGCCTGAACAAAAAACCTAGCATGCTGATTGGCTAAGGCACTCCTGCATGAGTTAGCTTTCTCTAGCTTGGCTTTGTTGAGATTTTTTTCCCCCAAATTGAATTGAATTTTGACTTTTATTCGTAATTTTGACTTTGATATCACAAAGTTTTGGTTTTATTATCATGTAATTTTGTCATTTTATCTCAAAAATTTGACTTTTCATCCCAAAATTGACATTTAATCTCATAGTTTTGACTTTTATCTCAAAATTATGACTGAATACTGTCCAAAAAATTCTCAACAAAGCCAAGTTTTTATTTTAATTTATTTAAAAAAATATACTATATATTAAAAACGTTTTTTTTCACTTGTGGAAATGGGCTTTCATAATACTGCCTGGCCATATGCTTGAATATAAAGGAAAATATATACATTTTGCCTGTGCAAAAATGTATAAATAATTCCTCAAAATTTTAGCTGAAGTTGAATTTAGATTTTGAAGCATTTTAAGTTTTAATTGACACTAAGGATCCGGCTTTGCAGACAGGACATGGTGACCCCCACCTGTCACAACCACAACGAAAAAATGGGTACAACTGTACATTGGCAGTTTACCTTTAAAAGTATATTTAATCTTATAGTTTTGACTTTTTGTCTCAAAATTTGGAGTGGGTATAGTCCAAAAAATTCTCAACGTAGCCAAGTTTTCATTTTCTTTTTTTTTTCATTTGTGGTAATGGGCTTTCATAATAATGCCTTGCCATATGCTTGAATATAAAGGAAAATATATACATTTTGCCTGTGCACAAATATAAATAATGCCTATAAATAAAAAAGAAATAAATTTAGATTTTGAGGCATTTAAAGTTTTAACTGACACTAAGGTGCCAGCTTTGCAGACAGGTAACGATGACTCCCACCGCAACGAAAAAATGGATACAAACGTATATTGTCGGTTTATCTTTAAAAGTGTATTTCCACTTGGGCATTTTCTGTCTGAAAGCACAGCACAAACAGTCAGAGCATGTTTTCCTGTGTGTTCAATATCTTAACAGGTTGGTGACTTTTATAAAATCCCCTCAGAAATCATTTAACGACCGAGAAAGAGGACAAGTCCGGGCAAGAGAGGACGTTTGGTCGCCGTAGTTAATATTTTCATTCTAAGAGCAGCTCCAGTGTTTAACAGTCGACTTCATTGGTATTGAACTGTAAGTACATTACAGCCTTATAATGAGCTTACAAGCATTATGCTTATATTGATCCCAAACACTGCACCTGCATTTTAATGCATTTGTTCACTGAGTGTAATAGATTCTGAATCTTTATCATACATTTTTGAACAAACCGCACTTTCACACTTGCTCAAGCTTGAACTCCCCCTTCAACAAGTCCCGCTCCCCATCGTCGTCTTCGTGTGCGATCTCGTGACTTTCTGCCGCGCTGGCCTCTGCCCCCCCAAAGCTGCCTTCATGTGCTGCTCCGGCAAATACAGAAAGAGACATTTGCTTGTGTGACATGCAAAGCCCGCAAACAGAAAAACCCCTGAGAAGGTGCATCGGCTTTTTTTCCGCGCAACGTTGCATAATAGATGGGTCATGGCATGGGAGCAAGGCAGCACAAAAGAAAGAGGGCGATTACTGCAGGAGAGGGAGAGGGAGAGGGAAAGAGAGTGTGATGCGATGGAGGTAGGGTTGGAGAGGAAACTAATTAGCACAGCACTTTAAGCATCACGGGCCACAGACTGCTGCGAGTGGGGACTGCCACAGACAATCCCAGTCAATTTTCCCACTCAGCGGAGAGAGAGCTGAGGCATGCTCTGACATTGTGTTTTATCTCAGCGGGCCTCTTCACTCATGTCAAGAGCTTGAGGAGAGAGGGAGGGAGGGATGGAGGAAAGGGTTGTTGGTTGGATAGCTGGAAAAAGGATGGTGATTAAAAGAGAACAAAAGCAGATTAAAACAGAGAAACGGAGACGGACTGCGAGCGAAATCCAGAAGATGAGCTGCTTTTTGGCTTTCTGTTAGCACAAAGCAGCTATTGAAAATGCAGCATCATAAAAAAAAAAAAAAAAAAAAACTGTTGGTCAATGACATTTGCAGAAATGTCACCAGATTGCAGCGTATTCATACAAGACAGGGATGTACGACCTGGAAGCAATTGTTGTGGCTGATCTCGTGATGATTGAAAATAACATCTGCCCTTTCCCTTTTCCCTAACCCAGCTCAGCTCCCGCGTGTTTTTGATGAATCCTGAACACCGTCGAAGGAAAACATAAATCCTATATCTTAGATCTTTACAGCGGTGCCTGGCGAACAATGAGGCCAGTGGCATGTCGCCTCGAGCGCCCATCCATACAGCCCCCATGTTTTCCCTCACATCTAATCTGAATAAATCATCGTATGAGACAGCCTTTGCACTACAACAGCTCTATTTTTATGGTCCCACTGCCATTAGCATAGACACACAATACCCATCTACCCCTTCACATGCTGCAATATGCATTAGACCAAACCACTCGCCCTGGAGAGATGGATGAATATTTAAGGTGGAATATCAACATGGCAAAAAATGTTTTATTGGCACAAAATTTGCACATGAAATGGTGTTTCCTTTTAGCGAGGCTCACTAATGTACATAGTTACAGCGCATCATTTTAGCCCTGACTTTAATATCTCAATATTAACCCTCTGATGCATGAATTATGAAAGTGTCAAGATTTTTCTCTGAAGTGTTTTTATTTGTCTTAAGACATGAAAAAAAGGTTTCCATGTATTTTTTTCAAATATTTGTAACCAAGCATTCAACACAAAACAATGTGAACTTAATGTAAATATGACTTTTTCTTTTTGCTTTGACTTCTTTTCTTTTTTCCTTTTTTTTTCTTTTGTAATTTCATTAGTAATCTTTTTTTAATGCTTTGCGAAACATTTCAACTCTCTTTCATCCATTTTAACACTTATTTCATAGTTTATAAGCTTTTTCACCCTCAAATGTTTGTCGCTAAAACTTTTAAAAACATAAATATATTTGGAAAAAAAATTGAAAACATTTTTTCAGAGCCCTAAGAAGAATAAAAATATCCTGACACAGGCTAATATGAATTTCCACCACATAAACCATTGAATAGAGGAGTAAATAAGTTTAAAATAGGTGTCCACTGTAGTGACCACTATCCCCAACCTGGTAAGAAGCTTGAAGACTACAAATTAGCTTCATCTCAACTCCCATACATTAATTTAAAACACTCATCTGTTTGAAAGGGAAATTTTCTATGGGTAAACATAAATAAAGTATAAAAACTGGCTTTTGTGACTTTTTTTTTCCCCTGAAATTTTGATACAAAAGTCAAATTCATGAGATAAAAAGTCAAAACTTGAATAGTAGCTTCATGAATAGCTAGACTTATACTTTTTTAATTGTCATTGCACAAAAAAATCACAGCAGTGAGTTTTTTCTTTTTTGCAATCAAGTGTCATTGATTGGTCTCTGGTGTACCACACGCTAGAATTAGTATCACGCTGTCACACCTTGTACAGCATGTTGATTTGTCTAGTTTAAAAAAAAGTCTTATTCTTGATAATAGGCGGTAACTAATTAATCAAAACGTGTAGGAAGAAATCTTTTCTTATATGAAAGCTGGTTGCTAGCTCATTTAGCTCGGTTGCTAGGTGCCACTCCAGTGGCAGCCTGTTGCTGCAGCTCTGTCAGTTGTTGTTCTTTCCTCTCCTTTTCTTTTTACTTGGTTATAACCTTCAAATTTGGTGCTTGCTATCATTTTTTATGACTCATTCATTGGTCATGGACACCAGTCCACTAGTCCTGGACTCTGTGGAGTTGGAGGCTGACGAGTGAATTATGGCCAAGCTGTCGTCTCTGCTGGACTTCTTTAATTAATCAATTAATTACAACTTCAACTTTTCAAAGTGCTGCTCAGTAGCAGCTCGTTGCTGCAGCTCTGTCTTTGTTGT
Organism: Thalassoma bifasciatum; assembly: GCA_008086565.1. NCBI lineage: Eukaryota > Metazoa > Chordata > Actinopteri > Labriformes > Labridae > Thalassoma > Thalassoma bifasciatum. Next base: position 106,728 of record RPOG01000573.1, on the reverse strand, counting down.
CCTTTTTTAGTTTAAATTTTCATATCATGATGTTTATATATTTTTTTGGCTTTTGCGCTCTTCATTTTTTTGCATTGCTGCTGTGACTGCGAATTTCGCCTCGTGGGATGAATAAAGTATTTTATCCATCTATTTAGCTAATGTTTCTCAACAAAATTGAAAGCTAGCTTCCTTGGTTGGCCGGGTGTCTTTTCTGATAAGAGCTAGTAGCTAGCCCATTTAGCTTAGGTGCATAATTTTTTGTTAGCAGCTAGTAGCTTGCTCATTTAGCTTCTTAGCTTGATTTTTTTTTCTTTTTACTTAGCAATGATTGGAAGCTAACTGCCTTGGTTTGTTCGCTTACAGTCATGTAAAAGTAAAAAGTATCGACAGTTAGCTGTTCAAACTGCTATGATAATGATGTAACTGTTCTATAAAAACAGCTGGCAAAGTTTGGTTGCCTAAATTTTTACATTTTCTACATCCCAGACTTTCTGTTTGCAGGTTTGCTATGTGATTAAAAGTTTGAGTTTCTTGGGGGGGGCTTTGAATACTTTACAGCAAGTGTTAATTCACAAGAACATGTGTTGTTTCAGCTTAAGTAAACGTTCATTGAGATGTATTCTGGTGTTCAAATCACGCTGTAAAACATTAAATATGTAACACTGTGTAAGCGTAGCAATCCAAATTAAATTCAGTCATTGTTTAATGAGCTCTATTTCACGGACGATAGCTCCCTGTATCCATGCTTCTCATTCACTGCCTTATTTCAGACACAAATCACCGCTCTGTTTCTGTGCGTTTATCACTCATTCACTCTCTACCGTACTCAGTGTGAGGCTGAGAACAATAAATGAAAATACAGACGGAGTCTTGGAGGAAAAACAAGGGTGCTCTCTCCATTTCTACCACACACAGAATCTGTGGGAATTCATTAGCCGGCTGCTGATTTATGGCGCGGCGTTGTCAGCGCATAATTAGCAGTTGAGGATTGTTTATGATAGCTTTGCAAGTGGAGTGGAAAGTGTGCAGCGAGGAGTCTAGTCCAAGGTCAAGACCAGCCCAAGGAGGGAAAGAAAGGAGGGAGGAAGAGACAAAGAAAGCAGCCAAAACACATCCAGAGAAAAGGGAAGGCCACATAATTAGCTGTGAGAAAATGTGGGAACTGAGACCAGATGCTATGGGCACAATGAGATTTTTCTACAGTTAACGTTTCTTTTTGTTATCGTGACAAAATATTCAGCCCTCAAGATGCACATTCCAACAGAAATCCTCACTCTGTAAAACAACGACTCAGATCAAGTGACACATTTAGCTGGCTTGTTGACATAGAGTGCGCTAACGGCCAAAAGTTAGATAGCGGAGACCAAAAATGGAGTTAGTATTTGACAATTAATTGAATTTTTGCCACAAAAGACAGTTTGAAAAAGCAATTTGAATGTGTAACTCATCAGGTTTAACTTGTAAAATGAATGATAAATATGTCTTGTTTGTTTTTGAATTTACTGCCCATCAAAAATGAAAGTGGGCTCCTTATGGCAGCCGTTTCCAACCTTTTTGAGTCGTGACCCCAAATTTAACACGCACTGATAAAAAAATCAACACAAACCAATTAAAATCTTAACAAAAAAGTGGGGAGAAAACAGCCCATGTTTCATTTTGAATGTTTATGTTTCTTAATGAGAAAAAGAACAAATCAATATTTTTGACTTCCAATTTCTGTTTAAGGAGTTTTTTGGAGTCTTTAGACATCTTGTCAGGCAGAAATACAGTGCTTGTTGTTCACAAATCAAAAAAAATCTGCCAATGGAGTGAAAAGAATTTGCTTTTCCATTTCCTTGAATGCAAATAATGTCTTAATACAAGACACATTTTTTCTTACTCCATTGTAAAAATTTTCACGACGAATTCAGAACTCATTTTTGTCTCTTAAGAACTCGAAACAAGACATTTTTCTGGACTGCTCAGTTGAATGTGGCTAAAATTAAGAATAAAAAGACATTTTTACGAAAAAATAAGACATAAACACTTGCTCAGATTTCAGTTTTCACTGTGCAAAATCTGAACGAGTTCATGAAGAATCGCTCATTGAGCCCATTCAGGAAAAACACTACAGTTTAGATTAAAGAAACTTAGCTGGTGCAACAAATTTCGGAAACAAATGAAGCAGAAAACAACTTAAACAACCCTGCCTGAAGTTTTGTGGTTTAATATTAGTTGGTATTTCTCAAAATGACTTGGTGACCCTGCGGAAATCATCCCGTGACCCCACATGAGGTTGAGAAACACTGCTATAAGGGACATAAACAGTCTATTTAGCAGTATAAATTACAATGTTAAGAAGCATTGTTACACCAATGAAATAATGTACCTGATCAAAAATTTCCATAGAAAGTACTTACAGCTAAAAGTTAGCTAGTGGAGACCAAAAGCAGAGCGCAGAAATTAGTGTATAACCGACAATTAATTGATAATTCGTCACAAAAGACAATTGGAAAAGCACTTTCAGAGGCTCTTTGTGAAGTTTGTTGAGGGTAGAGAATGTTTAAATGACTCATTTTTGGATCGTTGCTATAGCTTAACTGTTTTTTGTTGAAAATCTGTTCTACCTATACACATCTTCAAATGTAAGAATTATATGAATGATTGTATTTTAGACTTTATTTTTCCTATTCACTGGATTGGGGCAATTTAAAGCCATGTATTTGTAGCCAGATTGGCCAACAGTCCTTCCAATATTGCTATGGGCTATTTTTTCCAGAAAGGTCAGTGCATTGATGTTTGTTCACACAGTGTATTGTGTTTATGTGTCTTCCTACACACTGCTTTACACGCAAACACACACTTATGGGACACACAGCCACCAGCCATCATTATCCCCCTCTGTCCCTTAACTCCCACACACATCACAGTTGACGCACACTACCACACACTACCACACACATCACACACACACACAGAAAATCAAAGGCCTGTTCATCTCAGAAGGAGGCTGAGTTTGTGTCTGATCTGATCTCAGGTCAGGCAAAGCCCGGCTCCTGGTGTGTGTGTGTGCGTTAACACGTGTGCGCGTCAGATCAATACCTAGTTACAGACAGCTCAGCCCCACCCAGCCTCAGGGTATACGCTCCAGGAAACACACACCTACACACACCAGGAAAAGAAAAAAAACGGAAACCCACAGGTCTGATAGAGCTTTTAACCAACCTATAGAAATCGGTCACTACGTCTCACTGCAAGAGGAGAAAAGGGAGAAAAGGGAGACATAAGGAGGTGATTCAGTGGACATTAGCCCCATGAGGAAATCTCAGAGTCATGTGACTGAACAGAATAAAAAGAGAGAAAGAAGGGATGAGTGGGGAGTAGGAAGATAACAAATGACAGATAAGAAATGAAAGAGACAAGGACAAAGGGAAAAAAAATCACAGGCAGCAGAAAAGAAAAAAAAACAACCCAGCAAAAATGTGAATGATGTCCTTTGATTTCTTTTTTTGCTGTCCTTTTTCTTGCTTAGGCACAAATGGCAATGTGTCACACCAGCTGGAGTGAAGTTCCCTTTTTCCTTTTTTTTGCCCTCCTTCGTGTTTTATGTAGCTCTTTTTATTAGAAGTGGTCCGGGTATGCAGATTTATTGAGAGATCAAGAGACAGAAAAGGAGCATCGGGAGAGGGAGATGAGACGGAGAGACTCCTGCGGCGCCTGCTGTGCTCCACGTCACTTCTTAAGGTGTAAATTAAAATGAAAATGGGTTTGACGTTGATTAAAAACTTATGTGCTTCAATATTGCTCATTATCTTAGCCTTCGCTCACCTTGGGCCTTGTTTTCCCTGCAGAGGGAGAAAAATCCAGCTTATTTTTTTGATCTTTCTGTTTAGGGACTAATTGTTTCAAGGTATAGTTTTGGATTTCCGATTTTTGAATGTGTATTTTATTTAAGTCTGTGTAAAGTAAGAAAGTGAAACAATTTATGAAAACAGTTTCAAAATCGTTTATGAAAAAGTAGTTGCCTCTGTAGGTGTGGAAAGTACTTCACATGCCACAAATAGTATGTCAAGTGCCCCGTCAGGTGCCAGGTGCCATGTAATTGTGCCATGTCAGGTCTGTTGGGCTTCAGGTGCCAGGTCATGTGTCAGGTGCCATGTCAGGTGCCATGTCATTCTTTGGGTGCCATGTCAGGTCTGTTGGGCTTCAGGTGCCACGTCATGTGTCAGGTGCCATGTCAGGTGCCATGTCATTCTTTGGGTGCCATTTCAGGTCTGTTGGGCTTCTGGTGCCGCATCATGTGTCAGGTGCCATGTCAGGTGCCATTTAATTGTGCCATGTCAGGTCTGTTGGGCTTCAGGTGCCGCATCATTTGTCAGGTGCCATGTCAGTTGCCATCTCAGGTGCCGTGTCAGGTGCCGTGTCAGGTGCCATGTCAGGTCCGTTGGGCTTCATATGTCAGGTGCCGTGTCAGGTGCTGTGGCACATGCCGTGTAGGGTGAGAGAAAGGAGGTGCCTTGTTACTGGTCAGGTGCATTGTCAGATGCCGCATCAGATGCCATTTCAGGTGAAAGAGAGGAGGTGCCGAGTCAGTTGCCACGTCAAGCTCAGAAGCCATGTCAGGTCAGTTAGGCTTCAGGTGCTGCGTCATGTGTCAGGTGCTGTGGCACATGCCATACTAGATGAGAGAAGGGAGGTGCCTCGTAAGGGGTCAGGTGTCATGTCAGGTGCCGCATTGGATGCCCTTCCATGTGAGAGACAGGAGGTGCCTTGTTACAGGTCAGGTGCCATGTCAGGTGCAGTGCCAGGTGCCATGTCAAGTGAGAGAGAGAAGGTGCCATGTCAAGTGCCGTTTCAGGTGCCCTGTCAGGTACTGTGTCAGGTGAGAGAAAGGAGATGCCTCTTTCGGGGTCAGGTGCCATGTCAGGTGCCACATCAGATGCCGTTTCAGGTGAGAGAAATGAGGTGCCGTGTCAGGTGCCACATGAGGCTCAGAGGCCATGTTAGGTGCCACGTCAGGTAGAGCCTCTGGTCAGTCGGGCCTTAGAAGCAGCGTCAGGTGCTGCGTAAATGTTGGCTTGTATGGCGGGAAAAAATGGCGAGGCATGTTCCCGGTTTAAAGCACAAAAAAAGCTAATGCTAAAATAGCTTGGATTTCATTTTTGGCTAATATATGTGATCCTTTCATCCAAAGCTGTTGAACACTTGATCAACTGTTGTCGAGTATTTCTCACAAAATGGATGTTAATTAAAATTGTTTTTTAATTTTTATAATTAGGACAATTGTGCCAGAGTACTTCTGCTTTTTTAATAACAGACCTTCATAAGTTAGCAAAGTTTTTGAAAACTGGCCAACAGACAGAAAAAAATGGTATTGATCAGATTCTTCCTTATCTTTCATGAAAAGGCGTGTAAAAAAATTTCACCCCTGGACAAATACGTTTGGGACCATCCATGCGCAGTTAAACCCAGTGCAATCAAAACTCAAACCACAGACGGATGAGGAGGAATGGATTAGAAAGTCAGTTTCTCCAATGTTCAGCTCAAGGTTTATTGATTGCCTTCCTTTTTCTGTCTCCAGCTCTTTTTTTTTCTCTCTCTTCGCTCTTTCCTCCACTGAATTTGTGAAACCGCTGTAATCACCGGCGATTTGCAGGGCGCCTCGCAGCTGGACTCCTGCCCACTGCTGACAGAGTGCGGACTTGTCTGTGTGTAAAGATATGACTGAGTGGAAGTCTGGGAGCTCACACACACACACACACACACAACTTTTTTCTGAATTCCTCTCTGCATGTGTGTTTCAGGCTAAAAACATCTATTTTGTGGAAATGTGGACCACAGAGGTATTGGATTTGTTGTACAAGCTGGAGTCCACAGGGGGACTGAGAAAGATTTCTTTTAGAGATTGTTGATTGCCAAGGAGGGTCCCTCAACTTAAATTGAGTCTCAGGCCCGACACACACGAATACACACATTTAGGGATAAAGTGAACAGACACACCTCCAGGTGTGCTGTAACTATGAGTTTCGATCCTCAACCGTTCTTACATAAACATCTGAGAAGGGGACGACACAGTTTTAAAACAGAGGGAATTAAACTGTAAAAGTTTCGTCTTAGCAATAATATCTTTCAAAATGTGTTTACAATTTACTTTAATTCTTTCATGTCAAGTGTCAGAACAGTTTTGGGCTTTTATTTTGAAGGTTTTGTTTCCTGTTTGCTTGCTGGCAACAGTAACATAGACCATCCTGCTAAGAAAAATCAGAACAAGGTCACTTTTTTTGTCTTTGGCTGGTAGGGTAACCGTATTAGCCACGAACAACTAGTGGTTCTTTTTTTTTTGCGCTTTACTAGGTTTGCCTGTTAGTGCCTCTTTGTGTATACGTTTTATTTGATGCCTAAAAAGCTTCTATAATGCCACTGATTCATTGTATTTTGAGAGTTTGGCTCAATAATGATTGGGTTTTATTCACTCTTAATGTTAGCAGTTTAACGTTAAAAGTTTTAACAGCAATTCAACCCCAAACTTGACTCACAGGTTTACTCTCTCAGGTCATTTCAAACCTGAAAGTCTGTCAATAAAATGAAGCTCCAGTTTAGGTTTGCTCTGCTTGGTTGATGAGCACTGGCAGGACACAACTCGGATTCACAAATGTCTGTAGTGGTCGTGCTAAATGTAGCGGGCTACTAAATTACTGTACAAATTTGCAAAGTTTGCTTGTTGTCCTGTTTCAAACAACAGCGCTACCTAGTTTTTGATAAATGTATTACCTTGTGTACCTGGTAAAATTGTTCCACAGAAGATCTGATCTCCATTCATTTCCCCAAAACAAACAGAGACTAACACACATCTTGGTTCATCATGACAGTGGGGAGCAAGGGCTTTTGGGAAGTAGAGTCCTTGATGCTAGCGCTAACACTTGCTTTTTCAGAAAGTCCTAACAGCTGCTTTAACACAACACAATATAACAAAACATACCACAGTTATAAGTACGTTACACTGCTAACCATTAAGCTAACCATCTGCTAGCTTATGCTTAGTTTTTAATCAGTTTTTACTGATTGACAATGTACAAATGATAAGTCAATCATTTAAGATTTATGTTAATACACAGCGGTAAGCATCTTAATAGGTATTTGTACCACTTAACTTTGCTAGCATTCTAAAGCTAACAGCTAACTATTAGCATTGATGTAAGCATTCACATTAAATGTAAAATGAATCTCTATTCTTACTCTATTTAATTATGCTAAACTATCAGGCTCTTTTACTCTATAATAACATACTTTTTAAGTAATGTGGTGTCATTTCAACTTTTTCACATTTTTTGCATCATGGTTTGATAACGTGAGAAAGTGCAGAATTTAGGTGGGTTGATTTTCTTCTTCCAATCAACACACTTTCAAAAGAACAAATCAATGAAAAAGTCCCAGTTTTCTCAAAATCCATTGAAAAGTTGAGTGGAAATTACTATAAATAACTGATAAATGCAAAAATTTGAAGTATGAATGTATTCCTACAGCACACCTATTCCCATCCATGAGAGAAAGTGTTGGTGCTGGTTGATTTTTCTGCCCTCCAAGATCGCAGCAGTCGGCGGCGAGACTTTCAAAGGACTCTGTCCTACAGCGATGGGGGGGAAAAAATCAGCTGACACTACACGTTAGAGACATTAGAGCAAAGTCGAAACGCTGCTCTGGTTAAATTTTATATGAAGCTGAGAATATTGCTGGCTGGGGTGAAAAGCACATCTGTATGTTGCAATTTCTTGCCCTTTCTTACCAAGCTGGTTAAATTCAGAATGAAATCGACAAGAAAGTTGATACGGTAGCATGAAATATGATGTAATTATGTGATAGGCAAGAGGCCGTAGATCATTAGACCTTTTGATTGTCACGGCTGCTCTTAGGCTCATTGCCAAACAGGATTCCCTCCTGTTCATTTTCAGCATGGTTTGTATCACTTAACAGCCACAATAAGCAATTCTGTTTGTCTGTAATCATCGTTATAAATCATTCGAGAGCTGAATCAAATTATAACATCAGTGTCGGTAAATTGATGCTACATTTACAGCTGAGTGTGTCGTAGCAACCGGCGCTCCCCCTGCCTTGTCTTTTCATGTACAGTAGAGGCCAAAAGTTTGGACACACCTTCTCATTCAATTTGCGTTTTCTTTATTTCCATGACTATTTACTGGACTGACTGACTTCATTTCTTAAAGCAATGATGGCCACTTGTTTTTCTTTAGTAAGCTGATTGGTTCTTGCCATAATATGAATTTTAATTGTTGTCAGCTGTGTATTAACCTGACTTCTGCACAACACAACTGATGGTCCCAACCCCATTGATAAAGCAAGAAATTCCACTAATTAACCCTGATAAGGCTCAGCTGTGAAGTGAAAACCATTTCAGGTGACGACCTCTTGAAGAATACCATAAGTATACAAAACGGTTATCGGAGCAAAGAGTGGCTATTTTGAAGAAACTAGAATATAAAGCATGTTTTTGATTATTTCACCTCTTTTCGTTCTGTACATAACTCCACATGTGTTCATTCATAGTTTTGATGCCTTCATTAAAATAAAGAAAATACATTGCATGAGAAGGTGTGTCCAAACTTTTGTACTGTACTGTATATACACTGTGATAGCTGCCTTGTTTTCATGTTTGTTGGCATATGAGCTGTGATTTTTCTTCATTTTTTTTTCTTTATTGCTTATCTTTTGGTTTATTTTCATACTTCAACTTTTAAGACGGCAATAAACCACAACGTTCTGATGTTTCCTGTTTTTTTAACATTAGCAACACTTGCTATGCACACAAATAAATGAAGCGTATCCAAGGGAACATCAGTGGCTCTGACAGCTGATAGGTGTGGCTATAATATCCTGACAGCTTGGCACAACTTGTGATGGACTGAACTATCACGGTGAACAAAGAGGTGAAGCACAATAGGAAAAGGAGCGCTCATTCCTTTGACAGGCTGACAAAGATAAGGAATTGTGTCTTTAGTAACTCTCAAGGTCAAAACTGAGGAAAAGTCATTGTCTTTCAATTCTGTTGTATTTTTTTTTTTAAACAATAATTACAAGTCTTTCCATTCATCATGCTCTCTCGAAGGTTGGATCACCACTAAAACTCTATGGGAATGAATGGAAACAATAGGAGGGACCACCTCTAGTGTTCATCAGAAGGTCTCCAACACAATCAGACACACTCACCATCTGAAGGTAAATACTGTTTTTCGTCCTTCGTTCAACCCCCCACAATCCCAAGACACTCCACCGTCAACCTGAACCAATTTTTTTCCTCGCCTTTTGATGTTCTCTCCCCAGAGACGACAAGGACAAACTGTGCGGGGGAAATATTATGTTTGCCATGTGTTGCAAGCTCCGGCCATTCAGACAAACTGTATCAAAACACCCCCACGGAGAAGGACTCTCCACCAAATGTTACCAAGGAGGCGAAGACAAATCATACCTATGTGACTTCTACGGCCGTGTATTGTGTGAGGATAATGACTCCTCAACCCTGGAGCCTGTAAGTCTGCACAAAAGCACTCTGCTCAGTCCCTGCAGGGCCAGATGCTGATAGTAGGGTAAGCCACAATTTTTCTGTCATTTTATTTGGTTCGAACTGGAACTGCTTTTACCACCACCCTGATATTAAAGTTTTTTGAACTAAATGTTTGTTGATGGCTCCATTGCTTTTTAAAAAACCATAGGATGACATAAAAAAAAAACTAAGCATCATTCGGCCTTTGTTACCAAGCTATGCTAGCATAAATTAATATTCGTTTTCCTCAAACCCCAATTGAGGCTAATTGAAGTGTCATTAAAACTGATGATCCCAGAATTTTGTTTCACAGTCCAACTATTGTTTCAAAATCCTAAGAAAGAGCCCATTCATCACTTTGATCCAAACTTAGATATTTTGTCAATTAGACTAATTGAATTAGAGTTTGTGCAAATATGCATGATCCCCAGAGGAAGCATCATACTACCATGGCGATTCTCTCGCAACACAATGAGGTCGATTTTTTGTTAATTATTACTCAAAATCTTTGGAAGTTTAACAGATAGTTAAACCGTACAGTCAGTCAAGCTAACAGGGATTCTTTGGCTTTTGAAGCCAGCGTCATGTAAACACTTGATAAACGGCAGTTTTTGCACTTACGGATTTTACACAGAAAAGGTTCCCACATGGTAGCTACTGCCTGACAGTGAGTTTGTTAATATTTCTCAATCTCAAATCTTATGTTGCATTGGAGGATTTGATTGCATAAGGTAGCATGCATGCTATGTATGCTAATTTTTATTCGACTGAGCTTTTTTTTTTGAGCATTTTATGTAGTAAATGTCTGTTTCTATTTAAGGACTCAACTTTAAGTGGACTAGTTTTATCATAAAAAAATTGAAAGGTATTGTCCTTTATAACAAAACTCTTTTCGTTGCAACTTTTTCCTTTTGCGAGACACCGCTGTTGATAACTTGATTCTTATTCTTTTCCAACATTCATATGGGAATGGCACTAATGAGAACACTGACTTGTGATTCCGTCTAGTGGCTGGGAAGGGACACCAGTGAACAATGACAGGAGTAACTTAGTTTTTTTTTTTTTTTCATAAATAACGTCCATAATAGCATCCATAAGCTTTCTTTCACAAAAACAGCTGCATGTGTTGATTTGTTTACATTTGCTTGTTTGTTTAGTCACATTCAGCTAACTGAAGGGTGACGCTCTTATGGAGGATGTGGACACAGATAAACTTATTTTAACAATACTAGGCTAACAGAAGAGAACTTACCCAGCAGTGCAAGAGCACGACTGGTCCACAAGACAGTTCTCCTTGCATCTGAGGTGGAGGTCGTGGGGTTTCTCTGATTTTAGCCATAGATTTTGATAGCCGTAGTGTTCCCATTGTTTCTTATTTTAATATTTTGGATACACCCCTCCACTGCCTATTACAACCTCTTTTGCCTTGGCCTGGAGGATATTGTGCTGGTATTGCTCCAAAAAGAGTCACTGACACGCACCGGTGTACTTCTCCCCGCCATGACACTGTGTTGAACGTCAGCGTCAAGAAGCTTGTCGGGCTAGCAACAGTAACTAAGGGGGCGGGGCTTTTTTCAAAGGTCAATTTCAAGTTTTTGTATTACAGATCAGCAAACTCAAAACAACGCTTAAAAGAGTTAAAATATGCTAACGTTGACATAGAGAAGTGTTTTCCTACTGTACAGCCAATCTTTACAGATTCTGAGCTCCATGAAAACTTTAATCAGACACCAGAAACCACTCACACACACACATACACACACATACACGTACGACACACTTCTGATTTATCACAAAGCTATTTTTAGCTTCATCTCCATTTCGAATGAGGTCCAACGAGTCTCAAAGAGGAGTCATATTTAAAGACCTGCATGAATAATTACGTTCCCTCAGTGTGGCAACAAGAGAGGGTTCACTTTCTAAATTCAGCTTATTTACTCTGCCATGTTGACGTTTTCCGCGCCAGTGTAGCTTTAAATAGGGTTCATGTAATGTCACACTCAGTGTGAGAACAGATAATGATATTGCTCATACATCATGATGCTAACAGCCTGAGTCCATACATGCAGCCGCTCTCTGTAAGCAGCTCTGTTCTCTGATAGTCCCATCAATCACCGCAGACAGGCTGCTGTTCGCTGAGGCAGTGCTGTGTGTGTGTTTTTCTATCTCTCTCTCTCTCTCTCTCTCTGCAAGTGTGTGTGTGTGTGTGTGTGTAGGAGGGTCTCTCGGAGTGACAGCATTCTCAATGCAGCGGAACGTTTAACGGGCAAAAAGCGAGGTGGGCTGTGACAGGTTGCAGCGGTCATGGTTTATTTGACAGGCGACCTGGCTGAATGTTGGGACTGACGGCTGACATCGCTGCAGAAACTAAAGCAACGGACAAGCAGAACCAAACTCAGCGCCACAATTTCAGCGAGAACAGAGAATGATGGGTTCAAGTCATGAAAAGAGTATGAAGAAACACAAAGGTGTACGCTTACAAGTTCTTATCGACTGCCAAAATGTTAAAATTCTGCTCAGAGGTAGAGTTATTTGATGCCTCCAGTACAGAAGCAACAGTACAAGTAAGAACACGAGGAGAGATTCGACAGAGAGACTTTCAGATGTTGAAATATCCTGTTGAGCCTGTCGAGGCCTTTGCAGGATTAAAGCTACCCTTTGGAGTTGTCTTGTAAACAAACACAGCTTTGTTTACACTCAGTCTCTCACTACTATACAACCAACTTGTATTTTTGGGGCCTCAAGGATTTTGAGAGTCTGCACAGGGCTTTCTTTGCTTCGGAAAACTTCACCTAGTACCTTTAACACTGAATTGCAAAGCTCCAGTTGATTCAGAAAGTCAAAATAGGCTAGTCATGTATGAGATTACTTATAGATCTTAACTTAACCTACATATAAAAACAGCGCCATATTTGATGGTAAGAAGGGGGCAGCATCTTGAGTTGAAGAGAACGTCCAACAGAACCAAAAAAAAAAAAAAAAAAGGATAACCATTGCGTTGAAAAAATGTACTTTTTAGTAATTTCTATTTTTTTTGTTTTGTTTTGTTTTTTTCAGTTTATCCAAGTTCATCTGTTTTCATTGTTTACTGCCACTGCATACTGTCAGCATTGAATTACTATGTGCACCATCACTCTTCTGTTTTTGTATGCACGTGTGCTTCCTCTCGAATCTACAACTCAAGCAGAGAGTACAAACAAAAACAAAGCTTGATCATCAAAACAGTTTCGTTTTGACGAGGGAGCTGGGAGCTTCACTTTGCTGAAATCGACTCAACAGGGTTCCTCTAATGCGCTGAAATGGTTTAGATGCAGTAGGTGGTGACCTGGTTACCTTTATGTATCTCTACCTTGAGACAAAATAGCTTCACTTTTTTTCAGGGGTCATGATCCTTTAAACCAGGGCTGTCCAAACTATGGCCGGGGGGCCAATTGTGGCCCGCCATCTATCGTCAAGCAGCCCCAAGCTCTCATCTTACCACGTGTTAGTTTTGTCACTGAAAGTAATCATGTTCTAATTGCTTACATTTACAGTTTCTGTCAAGTGCTTGAAATAAATCTGAATATATCTGGTAACGTTTCACAAAGATTTGGACTATGCATAGGCAACTTTATAAAGATAAAGCTCTGTACAATCTGCAAAAACTCAACAACTTTTACAGCTGACATTTACTTGCATTTGGCATGATGCATGACTGCATGCACTATGATGTTTTATGGGAATTGTGATGTGCTGAATTAACTTTTGGTACCTAGCTACCAAATAAGATCACAGTTATACAGCTTGAATTGATAGATTTTTTTGAGAAGACCAAAAAAGGTATTGCAGATGCAAGTTGGTCAGTAATAATAGCTAGAAATTGCCTGAATGCTAAGATTAGCTATTGGTACCTGGTTGTCCAAACCATGTTACAGTTATGTTTTCCTGGCAACTCATTTGCGGTAAACAGCTAAGCAAAATAATTTGATATTGAGGTTCAACCAATTGCTAGCTAACTGAACTATTGACAACTTCTGTGTGCTGTTATAATAAAGTTCAATGACTGGGCCTTTTTTTGTTGTGTGTTACTTATTGTAGTTGCGTAAGCACAAGTAAAGAAAAAAGTACAACAGTAAGAAAAAGAAACTAGAATTAAAATGGTTTTAGAAATGTAAGTAAAGTGCACACAGTAATGAGATAGTTTGATGAGATAATATTTTCCTGTTCCGCACTGTAGCAGTCTATAAATAGGACTTTCGTTAATTAAAGATGTTGAAATGAAAGCTACTTTACAGATTGTTCTTGGTATCACAGAAATCTTTTATTAACACCTTTGCTGACGTATGGAGTGTGAAAAAAAACATGCTCAATGCCTCCGGGTAAGAGGAGAAAAAAAAGAGCTGCTATCTGAAGATGTGTTGAGCAACCCGCTATTAAATTTGAATATTCGAACAGCTTCAATTAAAATACTGATTAATTGGAGAGCACTCCAGAAGTTGCTGATGTGTGAAAGAGAGTGGAGATAAAGCAGAGTGTGTTGGAGGTCTGTGAGCACACGTTGTTTGTGAAACTGTGCACGGACACAATTATCAGATAAAAAATTGGACTAATTACTTTTCTTTTACTTCTACAACTATTCACCGTGTGACAACATTGAGAAACTTCTTTTCCTAATGTCTTGCTAAATTAGCATTTTACTTGACCTTTTCAACTATTTGTGGTATTTGTATAAAATTTCATACAATAAACACCACATCAACCATTGGGTAGCGGTCAATATTTTAAAAACAGAAAAGGTTTGTTGGAAAAATATTTAAAAAGATCGTATTTCTCATCAATTGCAATAGGAAGTGCAAAGAAAAAAATTATATTTTCTTGTGTCTTGGTTGGGTAGAGCATTGAACTGTCGCTCAAAAACTGATTAACCAAAAAGGACGCATTCCTCACAAAGCCCACCCACTTGAGAGGTTTGATCCAAAATCACAAGCAAAAACTTTTCTCAGAAAATATGAATGATAACACAAAATCCTTTCTATCGCTCATGGTTAGTGGTTGGGTAAAGACATTTATTTAAAAAAATTACTCTTTTTTAATCATATTGACAACAGAAATTTCAATAATGACCCTGTTAAGAAGTTTACACAACTCTGGTGGTTTTGTCCTGATAAATGCACAAAAGTGAACACAAATGTGTTTGAATGGTACTAAAGGTAACCATCCTCACCTGTGATCTATTTGCTTGTAATCAGTGTGTGTGTATAAAAAAATGAACAATGAAAAATGAAATTTTTGAAGTCTCTGTTTTCATTATGATTTAAAAAGAGTAAACACTGTTGTTTGTGAATAAATGCCTTCACCCAACCTCTAACCATGAGTGACAGGAAGGTTTTTGTGTTACCATTCATATTTTCTGAGAAAAGGCCAAAAAATCAGAAAATTCTGAAAAATGAGACAACACAGAAGTGCTAAAAAGCTGTTCCTCGAGTGACCGCTTGAGGCTGGCTCTGGAAGTACCGGAAGTCACGTACAAATGAAGGGGGAAAAGGCCGTTTTCAGAGCTGAAATTATTGTATTTAAAGCCTGGTACAAACTCTGTCTCTCGTCTGTATCGCTTATTTCACTAACGGCACACACTGAGAGGGGGGTGGATTTTTTTCTAACTTGGCCGTTTGGAAGATATTAGGATCGAGAGCTTGCCCAATCAGAGCCACAGCTCAGATCACGTGACTGACGGGTGCCCAATAGCTGTGAGTTTGGGCACTCGTCACCCGTCCCAATTCCAATATGGCCGCGCCCCGACGTTTTGCTTCAAAACGGAGCTGCAGTAACAGACGGGTGACGTCACGGAGACTATGTCCATGTTTTATACAGTCGTTGTTTGACCAATACAGGGAACATGATACCAACAGCCGACCAATCACAGAGCTTGTAAGTCAATTTCAGTTACAAAGTCATCACAGGTCAGTACAAGAAATCGAACCACAGTCTCCTCGAAAATTCCTTCAGTGTCAAGCTGATGATTCTGAAGAATGAAAGAGAGAAAAAGTCATATTGAACACTTTTTCCCTCTCTTTTCTTTGGTTTTCAAAAACACATTCAGATTTAGAGCAGTTCCTTTGTTCAAGCCTTGTGTGCATCGCTTCTAAAAGTAGAGAAATCCAAAGATTGACACGCCTGCTGTGCCTAGTTATGGGTTGCTAAGCTAAGATTGGACTCCCGCTTGGAGGAGCCGTTCGCAAATGGTATCCAAACACAGATGGTGATCTGGATTCTCTGAAATGATCCCAGTTTAAAGTCTCTTTTTTTAGTCCAGTAAAACAAAGTTTGATGGGCATTAGTTGGCATTTTGAGGACAAATTTACCAAAGCGTGGATGTGACAGAGACTCTTTGCTCTCAAGCAGCCAAGCTTCCTATGTAAAACCAGCTTCCTTTGCATTGCTCAAAGGCACAATCACCAAACAGTTATTCACTGTTTCACTTTCCTTCCTCCCACGCTGCCTTCATACATATTCTCCTTCCAACGCTCCAGTCACCAGCTTCTCTGACCTTTAAGCGTGCATTGCAACCATTTTAAAGCAATACAAGCTGTTTGAAATGCTCCCCCAATCGCACCTCCTGCCAATCACACGAACCATCGCAACAGACGGACGCCGCGCAGCCAATCGTATGGCTGGTGGCGTATACAGATGTTACCCAAGCCCTGGAGATGCTGTGAGTGGCAGGTCCAGATGTTGGGGGGAAGACTTAGTCAGGGACGCACTTATTTGTTCCAGATGAGAAAGTGTCAGTGCAGGGATGTTTGTTATCTTTAGGATCTTTATTCTGAAATATTCCATAGATACGAGCGTGAAATTCAAAGCTCAGCTCAGATAAACAGAATTCTCTTAGGGAGGGATAGCGAATGCCCCATGCCTTCCTCCACAGAAGACTCGTTGTTATAGCAACAACTGAAGCGGCGGCTAATGGCCTTCTTATCAATTTAATCCAAATGAGTCTCAGGGAAAACAACAGCCGACTCCCCAACCTGCCGAGATACAGCGGCAGAGAAACGAGGCTCAATCCTCCACCTCAGTCCTTGAAATTTCACTGTGAGAGAGCGGAGAGGGAAACACACACACACACGCACACACACACACACACACACACAAAGAAGAATATAAAAACCAATGAATGTGTGAATCCACTATTTCCCTCTACGCTACTGTAAACTTCTTCATATGTGTTGCTTTGTGCATGTTTACACACTCATGCAAATACACTCCATCATATTGACAGGTTCATAAGGAGCTTCATCTCCATCCCTGCTGGACACACACACACACACACACAAACACAAACACACACACACACACACACACAAACAGCCGTGTCTCAGTGGAATCTGTCTTCATTTGCTGTGTTTTGAGAGCAGCCCTGAGATCCAGCTCCATCTTCCCCTATAACTCATCCTCGTGTCTCCAGATGCTCCTCACCGCTCCTCTCTACCGTCTGAACACAGCAGAAACATCCCCCTCAACCAGCGACGAGGACAAGATATTCACTCCCAATTATTTCCCAACAGGTTAAAATTTAACAATTTTTGAATAATAACGTTTTCATGGGTTGGATGGGAGAATGAAGCCGTAAACGAGGTACGATTGGGAAGTAAGAAAAGCTATATCTTGTAAGGAGAAAAAAATGAAGTCTGCAAGCTGCTTTGCTGCCACTGCTCATATGATTTAGGTAAGTGATGAAAGACTATGTAATGAGACAATGAAGCTACTGATTTCATTCTTATATTGCCAGAAAATAATCTCGTAATCTCAACAAAAATTAACTTAGTTTTCTAGGGATATCATTGGATTATTTATAACAAGGAAACTATCCTTTTTGGGTTCCCCCATTATTAGGGATGGGTACTTTTGTATTTGTGACCAATACAATATAGATTCCCAGTACATGCGAATTAGTATCAGTACTGATTGGTGCCAATTTTTTGTACATTTGTGTGTACTTATGTGGTAAAAAACATTCATTTGTTCGATAATAAAATCTCCAAACATTTCAATCTGACATATTGATTTTCTCAATATATAAATTTCAGCAAATTCATCAAGACAACATTCAGCTGTTTGTATGGTAACAGGACTCCATGCCCATATCTGGTAGGAAAATCACCTACTCTTTCACTCCGTCACAGTCACAAGGATTCATTTGGTTACCAAACTTTAGTACCATTTGATTTTATGTGAATTAACACGACTGATGTAATTCCGTTGGTACCAATAGGTGCGTTTCCATTACCCTTGGATATGCGCAAAATTTAAAAAGCGCTATAAAAAACTGGTAATGGAAACACCTGAATTTTGAAAAAGCACTAAAATATCGCTATAAAGTTTTCATGCTTTCATGACGTGGTTTTTCAGACGTTTCGACATTCAAATATATCGCAAAAGCTCAATGGAAACACTTTTTCCGCTCTTATACGTCACAGAACGTCACGTACCTGGTCACATGATCACTTCTCTGTGAGTAAACATGGCGCGCTACGTTTGGACAGAGGGGGAGACTGAGTTTTTTCTCGCAATTATTTTCGAGAAAAACATAATGGCCATACTAGACAGCAAACAACAGAGGAATGCAGAGTGTTATAAGGAGATAGAAACTGATCTTTTAGCATCCATCCTCCAGCAGTGAAATCTCGCGGGATGATATTTGACGAGAGTTACAGCGCTCTTGCCTAGAACAACCTTCAATGGAAACATGTTCAAAGAGCAAATATACTTTGTCGAAATTTTAGGAATATCGCTTTTATTTTGCGAAAAACTGTAATGGACACCCAGCTAATGAAAGTTCCAGTTCAGTAACAATCCTCACCCAGTGTTTCACTGAGCTAATTGTCTTCTCTAATGATAATGAGAAAGTTACTCTCAATTAAATGAAATAAAATATCCAATAACTTAATGAATTAAAACATTATCTTAAAAAAAAAACAGAGATCAACCCCCTCAATATGGCAATTGATGTCAACAACACATTAGATGGGGAACCCTAAAATAACGGCACGATTAATAGCAATTGCTATAAAAGGGATGTTAATTGCAAGAAGATTATTTTTTATCAATCATTTAGCCCTACTTAGCTGTTGCTATTAAGTTAGCTGACCTTAAGAGCTGAAATATACATATATGTACTCCCTTGTTTTTATATGTAGCAGCAGCTAACTTGTAAGCGTTGGGTAATACAAGCATCCACCCAACTCCAAGCAAACATTACTGACACTGACTACTACGGCCAATAGCCAGGAGGTTCAAGCAACAACTTTATAACCTCTTTCGTCTCCGTGAACAACAGCTTACCAAGTTCAGAAACCCTCATTCACTGCTCTTGGTTTTCAAACTGACTGGAGCAGAAATTGGTGCAACAATGTGAGCAGTTTAACAGATTGCTCAAACAACTTTCTTATCACTCTCATCTCACTGTTTTTAAACACCAGCTAATGCTCTGTGATTGAAACCCACCCAAGTGGATGTCTCTGTTTCTGGAAGCAAAGTGCAGTTCATTATAAATGGGTTGTCTTTGCAAAGTAGAGCTCGGCGTGTGTTTGGCGCTGATTTGCTCGTGTCTTAGTTCACACAGGCAGGTGTGCCGAGCGTGATTAATACTTTGGCAGGGAATGGAACAGAGAAGCAAAAATTAGATGAGAAGGATTTTCAAGCTGTGTACCTGAGCTACAGGAATGAACATACGTAGGGACATTAACAAATAATGCAAGTGTTGACTGAGACTGTTTGATCATGTAATATTTAAAAGGGGGACTGAATTTAGAAAATTGGAGTTCTAAGGGGATATGATCTGCTGAGGGATTTGGCAAGCTCAGCTAAGAAAAGCTAATGCTGGACAGGGCTGCACTAAGCTGGGTGGTAAAAAATAAAAGAGTTGGTTCAGAGTAAACTCTTTGAGTGAAAGTGGTGCTATCCTGCGGGAGCTCATTAGCTTAGCATTCTGCCTCGGTGGTCCTGCCTTCCACAAAAGACGGAAACAAACTCTCATTGTGCTGCTTTTAAAATCATTCTTGTGCCCATTTTTGCTGTCTCCTATCCTTTTTTATTTTGCACCCTCCCCTCGTGCCCCTGCCTCATTTTTTTCAACTCGCAGTGACAAGTCGTTGACAAGTCTACACGATTCTGCTCTCAAAGTGTTCTAGCTGCTTCCGAAAACTTACTTCCTCATTCATCAAGTGGGATTTGAAAGTTAAACCACAAGAGTCCCAAGAAAAGCCAAACAACCTGGGCGTGCACCAAAGAGATTTTCCTCTGACTGAAGTCGCCTCACTCAACTCACACTCGTTTCCTCCATCACGTTCACGACGACTCAAACAAGAGGGACGAAAAAAAGGCTTTTCTTTGTCAAAGCTTTTCTGCGCCATCTGTTTCTCCCGCACAATTAGCCGTCCCTGTCTGACAGCTCGGGAAACGTTCACATCTCCATTGTGCTGCTGTGTTTCGAAAGGCAGGTGAGCCAACAGCAGCAGAGTCCTGTTACTAGACCAGGGGCTTTTGCTGGATGTGACACGGGGTGTCGCGCTCTTTGACAGCAATGAATCAGAGCTGCCTGTGGAGTTTGATATACGGCCTTTAATTAGAGGCTTTTTAAGCGAGATGTCAATGTGGGGCTGGTTATTTGGACGGGATCACCTGCACTGGCTTAATGATAAGTAATGAGGATGTAACCTCCGAGGAAATTAAGCCTTATTCTTGGATCCCTTGTTTAAGGAGATTTATGAAAACTGAAAAAAAAAAAACATACAAAGTTTCCGGGGTTCGTTCTCCATCATGGGAAAAAAAATAAAAGGCACAACAGAGACATGAAAAAACACTCCCATGAGCTCCATGAATGTATGTCTCCATTATTTATCGCTTCTTGGAAAGCGGCGCCACAGATCAAAGGCCCCCGTGCTTCAACTGTGGCAAATTTTCAGCGTCCCATTCGAAAGAAAGTTGTCAGCGCGTTCGTCTGATTGGGGCTAGAAAAAAAAAAACTGCTTTTGATCATTTACAACCACAGGACGGCATGTGTTATCCACCACCACACACATTCACACGCTTCATCTGCGACACAGCTGGCTGATAGATTATTAATCAAGAGGTTTGCCATTTGTGAGTCACTTTTACACGCGTAAGGAAATAATAGCTTGCATGAATAATGGATTAGTGATGTCTTTAATGTGCGTCTACGTGGAATGCGGCTCGTAGTGTGTGTTACATAACAAACCTGTTCAGCTGAAATCTTTCTTTGATCGCGTTTAAACTCAACAGTTATTTTCCAATCCTTTACAAAACTTTCAAATTCTTCAGAAATTTCTGAATTCCCCGCCATGTAAATCCCCTTTTCCGCACTTTAAACTCCTGATGTCTCACACTCACACACTCGTTTTGTTCTTTTTGAAAGGTAGAAAGGAAAACATATGAAAGGGGAATAAGGGGGAAGACTTTCCGCCACTTCAGAGTTGGAGGCGAGGTACAGCAGAGAGCGTTCACCCAAGAGGCGAGGATATCTTTGAAGTGCTGCTACATCAAAGCAAACGACCTTTCAAAGTGTTTTTTATTCTCCCATTCAGCCCTCCAGTCATCATTGCTTGTGTTTACAGCTGCCGCGCGGGAAGTGAAAGGAGTGACTGACGGACTTATTGAAGGGTTTGTCTACTTGAGGCGGTAAGAAGTCTACTCACCCGCCGGGATGTGGAAAAGAGCAGTTCAAATCACCGAAATCACAGTCCACTTTGCTAATGCCGGGTTGGGCCCCCTTTGCCTTTAGAACTGTCCAAAGTTTTGGTGACGTAGACTCAACAAGGCACTGGAAACGTTCCTCAGAGGTTTTTCTTGATGTTGACGTGATAGCATTGCACAGTTGCTGTCGATTTGTGGGCTGAACATCCATGATGAGAATCTGCCGTTAAACCAAATCCCAAAAGAGCTCCATTGGATAAAGATCTAGTGACTGTGGAAGCCGTTGGAGCACAAAGAACTCGTCATCTTGTTGAAGAAACCAGTTTGAGAAAATTTGCGCTTCATGACACGGAGCGTTATCCCGCTGAACATTGTGGTCATTGAAAGATGTGGTCTTAAAGGGATAGACATGACCGATGCATGTGTCATGATCCTGCCTGCTTTAGAGCTCCTGGTTCCCTTGGTGTTTCCTGCAGCATGGCTTCTCTCAGCAGCTCTCACCTGCACTCAATCACCTGCTCCTACACACCTGCACCTCATCAGACCCATCAGCGCCTGCTTAAGAAATCTGAAGAGTGGAGCAGCAGGTACCAGACAATTGCCACTTCTGTAAGGTACATTTGCCATCTCTCGTCAACAATCTTGTCCACATGTGACCGGGTAGTTTCAAAAACCTAAATCCCACCTCATTTATTCTTAAACATACCCTCAACT
The DNA here is from genome assembly GCA_008086565.1 of Thalassoma bifasciatum. NCBI lineage: Eukaryota > Metazoa > Chordata > Actinopteri > Labriformes > Labridae > Thalassoma > Thalassoma bifasciatum. The sequence goes on along the minus strand of RPOG01000573.1, from coordinate 84,809 downwards.
AAAAAACATCCACATGTAACTCCACAAACCCATCAAAATGTCCAGACAGGTGTCAGCCAATCAGAATGCATCCCCGTCATTCTGACTCTTCCGCCAGATTTAGAATGTTGCTGGGATCTTATGTTTTGATCGATAGAGGTTTGTTCTTCAGCAGAAGTAAGATGAACTTGAAGAAATAAGCAAGTAAAACGTGTTTGCATCAGTGTTGAAGCTACCAAACCTGCAGCATTGATGCTGTCCATAACGTCTAATCTTCACTTTGGCCTGAGTTTTCAGAAAACATTGTTTTTAATGATGTAAAACTGTGGTTTGGATTAATGACAGGCCTAAATGTATGAAAATAAGATGTTTCCCCCATACACTACATGTGGACAAAGCCTGTGGTTTCCCTGGTGATTACTACACCCGTCCTCCTTCGCCAGCTCCCACCTGCACTCACTCACCTGCTCCTGCACACCTGCACTTCATCCGACCCATCAGTGCCTTTTTAAGAATTGCTGAGTGGAGCAGCAGACGCCAGAGAATACATGCTTCTGTGAGGTACTTATGCCATCTCTAGATTAAGTATCGGAAGATTTTTGGTTATTCTATGCCAGCGTTTCCCGTCAATAGTGCCACCCTGAGCCTCCTGTCACGCTGCCATGCTGGACTCTGACTCTCAAATCTTTTGGGTCCAACTTGTTTCAATTGGTTGTACGATGCGTCACAGCTTGATTGGTACAAAGGAGCTCACACTATTACACCACCAACAAGTGTCATGGTGAGTGTAGTTCATAATGCGACTCCACTGCTGTAAGTCTCAAAGAAATTGGGTAGAAATTGTAACCAGGCTTCAACGGACGCCTGTCTGAAGACGTGATCTTAAATTCACATCATACAAAATAAAGCTTCATCTGATATTCTTTCAAACTCAGCCTTTGTAAGGATTCCTTGCAACACTCTTAGCATGCCTGAAGCCGAGTACGACACACACTGTGATTTATTATTGTGACCTCTGACATTCATTTGAATTCCTGCATGTTGGGTATAATTCAAATGCGTCATCTGCTCGGCTCTTCAACCGCAGGACTGTGAAGAAAGGACATGAATAGGGATGGTTGCCGAGAAGGAGATGGAAATTAGACGCGCACACACTTGCACCAAACCGCACACACACAACAGTGTCTATCACTCCAGTGTTATTGTCTGCGAGGGGAATTACAATCATGTGTTTGGCTCTTAAAGTCGTGGGATGAGCTTTTTTTGCATCTAAATGCTATCTCCTGATATAATGTCATCAGTCTGGAATATAGTTACAGATGGGTTGAGTTCAACAATATACATTCACAAACAGTATATTTTTCTATCAGGTGACAACACCCCAGAAAGCCAGCCTTCAAAAATTAGAAAAAAATAAACAAAAATTGGGGTCTTTCACTAAATTAAGCAAAATTATCTGCCGATGGTAAAAGAAAAACAAATAAAATATCCAACCACAAAGAACCAAGAAATACCTTAAAATTAGTGGGTTAAAAAAAATGTTGAAAAATATCCTTATATCAAGTAAATACTGGTGCCATTATTTTGACATGATGATACACTGTAAAAAAAATTGCCGCTAAAAAAATAAGTAAAAAAAAAAAAATACAAGACATTTTTGCTTGTAATGAGCAAAAAAAAAAGCCAACGCAATAAATGAAAATTCTCTTGGTAAGATGTCTTGAAATAAGAAATGATATTTAGGTCTTACTGGATAAGTGACACCTTGAAAATATCTGGAAAACTCATTTTATCCACATTTTCTTGTCTTGAGAAGTTTCGTCTCATAATAAGCTTACAATGCTGCAAATTTAAATAATATTTTGTTTTTTTAACCCAAGCTGGGTCTTTTTCTTGGAACAAGATGATGTATCTTTAACAAATAAATGAACAGCTCCCAAAACTTAAGGGCCTGTTTCAACTGAGGAATTACTTAAACCAAGTCATTTGTAAGACTGTTTCCCTTAAGATATTCAAGATGACCCATCCAGGAACAAGTTTTAATATCTGACTGAGAAGTTTCCCTTTAGGTAACTGGGTCTTACATTAAGTGTAAGTAAAATGTTGAGTTTTTTGCAGCGAAGTAGAAAAAGAAAAAGACATTGAGACTGAAGGACAGAGGACTTCATACATCATAAATTAAACTTAAATTTCTCTCTCTCAATCATACTCAGCCATCTGTTACTTGCTGAAATGTTACATCTACCTTCACACACATATATATTTAGAGCACCTACACAGGATGGTTTGCGAGTACAGTAAGGGTTGGGTAACTCATCAGATGTATGAATTTTGAAGGCTTATTTTCCTGCATCCGTCACGCTATCAGAACAAACAGATGGTGAGCCTGTCATTGATGAGATACGTCTCCAGATGTCTTTGATACGCTGTACTTCACAGTGTAAATAGACACACTCAGGCTAAATCTGGCCAACTTTTGGTGCTTACCATTCTATCCAGACACTGGTTGATTTGGCCAGTTAGGGTCCCAAAAGGTTAAAGCCTGGGGTCTTGGTCCATTTTCATGTCCAGTCTCACCTGGCTTGAAAAAGATATCATAATTATTAATAAATTAGCATTATTTCTTTATATAGCACTTTGATCTAGAGAGCTGTATTAGGGTCATTAAAAGGAAACTTCACTTTCTAGTGTCATACTAACAGCGTCTGAATTGAAGAATTACCACCAGATGGAGGGTCATATTTCTGTCTTGACATCACATTAATCCCATGAGACGAGGGTGGAAAGCTAGAGGGCCACCGATCATCTTTAGATTAATGTGACAATAGGTCACCGCGGTGCTGTCATCGCTCTGTTCCGCACTAAACGGAATAAAGAGTTAGATTTCCTTTATCAGTTCTTACTTTTCGTTGACTGCTCTGGGCTAAAAGTCCATTTTCTGTTTAATGTTTGAAAAAGCATGATGGTAAAAACACATTTTTCTCAAGAGTGGCAGGATCCCTTGTCACTTCTGCTGGCCTTTGTTAATAAGTCCTGAATGGCGAAAATTATAGCACTTGCTCAAAAGTCAGTTTTCTTGACCTTTTTCTTATATTAGCAAACACGTCACAACTTGTCATCTCTAGTTTTCCTAAACTCCACTTAAAAAGCCTGTAACTATTACAAAATGGGTGTTTTTCCTCACTTCAGTGGTAATCACCCCTTCTGGAGTTACCAGTAATATGTCGGCGTGCTGATTTTATGATTCCAAACTGGGGCGCTTATTGGACCTGACACGTTAAAGCATGCTGCTATTTTTGCTCATAAATAATGCAGCACATGACAAAAGTGATTCTGTTGATGGCTACTGAAGAAAGATGACATGACAAGAGACATATAACTGTATTTATAGGTTTCTTTCAGGGAGCAGCATAAGACTAGTTTAATGAAGTGCCCAGCAGGGAGCTCTGTGTTTTCATCTGGTAAGCTAGCTCATATGTTTTGTCAATTCTACTCCTGGAAGCTCAACACAGCAACTATATTTTACATTATTTTTACCACTTCTCTTGGCAGCTGCCTCACACACACTGTTTAAGTATGGTTAAGTCAGTTTGCCTGCTGTTCACACAAACCTAAGCTTTTTCACACGGCTCCAAGCAATGGAAAGATGGCAGCCTGTCCACTCGGGATAACAAATCTGTAAAGTGTGCTCTAATGAGGGGCAAGAAAAAAATCAGGCTTTTCTTTTCCCGCTGTCTTTTTGTTACAGCTTCAGACACAAACTAAGAAAATCAAAATAAAAAGTAGCAGGTCCGAAGCAGCACAGACAAAGTTTTAGTTAAATTTGCTAAATATGCTAGAATTGCTTAAACACAAACAGGACTGCCAATTACTACTTTAGCATCTTGAAAACAAAACAGCTTAGAGTTTATTTAGCTATGTGTATGTAGCTCCTTATAAAGCTACAAATAAAAATAAGTTTAGTATGAACATCCAGTATTATTACTTTATATCTATGTTTGAAATATGGGAAAGCAGAATAACACCTCTTTAAAAATCTTCAAAACAAGGGAGGTATAAAAAATAACGGCTTGTACAGATAGAGAAACAAGCTAAACAAACTACATTGCTTTTGGACCAGAAAGCTTTGCCTACATCTGAAGCGCTGATTTCTACTCAAGCGCGCCAAAATTTTCAACTTTCCTCGATGTGGGTGTTTCCTGTGTGGGTGTGTGAAAATGTTTATTTCAGTTCTGGAATAAATGTGTATTCATGTTGTCTGTCCAACAAGGAGATACATGTTCATGTGTGTGTGTATTTTTATGTTTAAGTCGTTATCCAAATCTGAACACCTTCACAAACACCCACTCCAAAAAGTGACAACATAGATTCAAATCAATTACGCTCCAAAGGTCACAGCTAGAGCACAAACAAAAACGCTAATTTGGGAGCGATTAAAAGTGCTATGGCTGACATGCACATAACGAGCTGTAAACAACTCCACGGTCTCCATCTAGGCTTTGGTTTGACCCTAAAATGTGTCCCATGGTGCCAGAAACCAAATATAACTTCTGTGTCTTGGCTGGTGCTTGTTGTGGTGGAGGATTCACACTCTGAGTGAAGTTATGAAGAAGAGTGGGAGGAGATTTGTACATGTTGTGTAAAAGTCTGTTTCAACCTGGCTCCAGTTCTTGAATATTCTATATTTTGTTCGCTGATAGTCTTTTCCTGAATCAAGTAAGGATTAATGTTTGTGTCAAGAATACACCATAAATGCTGAAGCTAGGTATTTTGGCGCTGAAAATAACAACCAAGGTTCTAGAAGCCAGATTTATACTTCTCCTTATTAATTTTGATCACCATTGCACACTTTAAATTCTTGAAAATTGCCAAAATATTCAATAGTCACCGCTTAAATTCGCGTTTTTGACTGGCTAACAACATTAGCCTGCTAACATACCAAACACAGATGGCAGGCTGGTTGATTTATAGATTGTATAAAACATGGACGCAGTCTCCGTGACGTCACTAGTCTATTACTGCAGCCCCGTTTCTGAAGCAAAACAGAAGTGGCCATATGGACGGGTGAAGTGTGCCCAAACTCTTCACCCATTGGGCGCCGTCAGTCACGTGATCTGAGCTGTGGCTCTGATTGGGCAAGCTCTGGATCCTGGTATCTTACGAACTGCTGAGTTAGAAAAAAATTAACCCCCCTCACAGTGTGTGCAAAATTAGTGATCAAGACCGGAGACAGGTTTTGTACCAGATTTTAAATGTTCTAACTTTGGCACTGAAAACAGCTTTTTTGGCTTTGGGTGTACGTGACATCCGGTACTTCCGGAGCCAGCCTCAAGTGGTCACTCGAGGAACAGCAACTTTTTCGCATTTCCGCATACTTTGATTTATTTTTAGACCGGAGTTTGCCGCTTGGGTTGACATCAAATTTAATTCATTAACTTGTCATAAGATGGAGAAAGCCTTAAACATAATTGAGTGTTTTGTGAAGTGGTGAATATACTCCTGATCAAAATCTCTGAGCCATTGAAAAATTCCACAAATTGTAATTTTATTAATCTTTCTCTTTCTGCAAAGTATTTTATCCATTTTTCTTGTGGCTTGATGTTGCCTTTCGCAGCTGTTTAACCAGGTTTGCTTCTGCACTGATCCTGTCTAGGGGCTATGGGGTTTCCGGTCACATCTTTGTGTCCTGTTTCGCCAGAGAAAGAGATGAAAAGTGGGTGAAAGTGTTGTTATACGGCTCTGATTGGTATCCTGTCTTGGCTAATAGCTGGATTATGTCTGAGTCCCACTAAGCCCGTACTGCCGGGTTTTCATTCAGTCATATCCGGGGTATCTCCTGGGTTTTGTTATGAGAGTTCTGTTATCAGATGTTTGAAGGCAAACATTGTCTGGAGGAAATGCGGAGGAGGAGAAATGCTGAAAAAGGCTGAATCATTTAGAACATCACAATCAAAGCTGTAAGATCTACTCCTGTTTATCGACTGTGTAGATTTTTCACTCATGAGTAAACCCTGTGATTTGCAGGGTGCCAAAGTTAATCTGCTTTGCATAAATAAATTGGTAAGCAGCATCTGCTCCTTACACAGGCCTGAAATTGAAGTCAGGAATACAGAAAATTACCTAATTATTCAGACACTGCCAACAAACCTAAACAGGTAAATAGAATTATAAAAGCGGACTCTGTGGCGGTGTCATGGCTGTGACACTTTGAAGTGACCTCTGATTGCACAGGCAATCAGCGGTGTTATGGGTAATTCATATTTACATATCAGCAAAGCTCTGTAGAAAATAAACACCAGAGGAGGGGACTAGATTAAAGCCTGGGTGCTTTGTTACACCAGGGGAGGTAAAATTTAGAGACAAGCTGAAATGAGATAATATGCTCAATTTACCTAAAGTATTACATCTTTTCAACATGAATTCATGATTCTCATAGGATATATCCATACAGCTTTGGGTATCTCATGTTATATTCTTGTGCCACTACAAAGCTGACATTTTAAATTTTGGGTGAAATGTCTCAAAAATGTTCTATGGACTTTCCCGTTAATCTCATTCAGTACCCTCTTGGGATAAACTGTAGTTACTCTCAATCAATTTTCAACAAATATTAATGAAAGGATAGAAAAAATTAGGTAGGGGTTGCCAATGTTAAATTTAAAACTAACCTCAAGCCTAACATCAAAGCTAGCTTACTGTGTTAAAGGAGAGAGAAGTCAAAAAGACACAGCAGCTTACTACATCAAAAATTAACCCAGAATTGTAAAATTATTTGTTTTCTTTTTTAAATTTTAATAAGCAACTGAGTTAAGCAAATGGCTAATTCTGGAGAAGCTAACTCTTAGCTTGCGTTAGAAATTTCACCTGTTGTCAGCAAAGACTGGAAAAAATTGTCTTTTGAGATCTTTAAATCCCCAGTGACTGTTCAGCTAAGTTTAGTGAATGTAGTTACATTTTGTATGTTAGCTAATTTAGCTTCTGCTAACAACTGTGAAAATTTCAGCCAATTTAACAGTCTGTTTTACATCCTATGATTCTTATTTTTTTAAACCTTTGCGCGCCCATTCCCCAATCATGTCAAAATCCCAAGTTATCTACTGGTAAACATAAAACCATGACTACTCATTGTATAAACCATTTATGTGCTGATGTTAGCATTAGCATCCTAGCACTGAGTTGAGGGTATAGTAAGCAGGGCAGCAAGTTTTTATACTTTTACCTTTGGCGCATTGAGTCGTCTTTGTCTCTGTGAACTGGGACTAATCATTTTTGTATTTTTGTCTCTTTTGAGCTCTACGGACCCAAACAGCTGATAAGTGAAAGGGAATGATTGTGCTGTTTCAGTTAGACATGGCTCAACTGGAAACGCATCTGTTTATTCTCGGTAAGAGCATGAATCATATCCTTGGGACTTTGTCCAACTCAACTTTTACAATCAATGACCAAAAATTAAAGACGTACATCAGCCTGTGTTGCTAAATGTCCTTGATCTCTGAGTCAGCTAACCGGGGAAATCCGGTACAGAGTGGGCAGTGCAATTAAGGAGTTAATGTAATGGTACCAACTGGGAGGATACAGAAATAGACGTTCCCAACTGTCCTCCCAACCGACTACCCTCAACCTCCTTTCCTGACCAGCTGTTTTACCGAATTAACCATCCATCACCAGGCGTTTCTGAAGCCTGTACATGATTAAAATAAGTCCATGTGGTACGTTTTCAAGTGAGCAGCTCTATCTGTGAATCTCCCAAGTGACACATCAGATCTTGTCACCGCACTGTCTCATCTTCGCCTGGAGGGGTCCGGGGTTTGAGGGACATTCGCACAAGCACGTACACATGCACACATGCCAATAAACCCAGCAACTCGCAATTACTGTTAACACGCCTGAATGCACAAACATGCTTCAACACTCACCCCAAGGTGTTTACTTTCACTTCAGGGCAGTGAAGTGGCAAAGATGCCAAATGGTTTAAGGGGGACCAAAGCCCTGAAACATGCCAGAGGTAATACTTAAAATGGCTCCCTCTGGTTATTTACTCAAGGTCCAAAAAACTCTAACCACATCCCTGCTTGGGCATGCAAAAACTCACTTTTCACTGACATATCACATCATGCCAACAAGCTCAGTAAAGTGCATCCTTTCAAAATACAGCGCACATTAATCCAGTGCAGGTGCACTCATGATTAACTGACTGGGGATTACGAGCGCGAGCGGAACAATCAAGTAAAGAAAGGTCACAACACTGTTGGGAGCAAGGATCCGGTCCCCGACGCTCCTCTTGAGCTTTCCCTGAGTCGCAGTTTTGTTCTGGTGTGAGCTGGTGGCCCCGCAGGCTGCCTTAAATGGGTCGGTGTGAGCCTGCAGAGCACTACAATCATCCTCCAGACCTGCAGCAGAACAGTAAGTCATCTAGTGCTTAATTATATTATCTAAATGATGTGTTAAATTTGGCGTTTAAAGTCATGGTAATGTGCTCCCTTGACTTGAAAATATGCCAGGATTAAGTCAGATTTGTTATGTTTGAATATTAATGTGCATTTAGTGCAGCAGCTGCCAGAATTAGGTGAATGAAATAAGGAATGGGAGCCAGATTTGTAGCTCCTTGTTATAGTCAGATGTCATTTATAGTGTTAACTGGTTCAGAACAATGAGATAAATGATTGCTTCTTAGTCTTTTCCTTTTCCTCCCCTTGAAATCAAATCTCTGTCATCTGTTGTCTGATTTGGTGAAAACATGACATGATGAAGCGCGTATGAGCAAACCTTTTTTCCTTGATGCTAAAACTGTCATATGAAGCGTTAGCCAAGCACCTCCTGCATCTTGAAGACTTGATGCATCTTTTATACGATCATAACTTAAAGCATTAGTGCAGTGGGCCGAACTTAAGGTTCAGGGGAATGACACGCTCTTCATCAGATTCAGAGAAATGCTTTCTGCTGCCCACTAAACACTGAGACAGAGAGGGGGTGGAAATATATGGTTCAGCGTTCCCCCCCCTCACAAGAGCAGCACAGTAATCAATTCCGTTTAGTACAAATCCAATGCACTTAAACTTCCAGCGCGAATAACCAGAGGCTGCAGAGCAGAGGTACATTTATCGATAAAGCAATTAATTCAAACTCCTTCACCTCCCCCTCTTCTTGAACACAGGACTGCTGCTGTTTCAAACCCCATCCACAGCAAAGGACACTCAAATAAGGAACACATTAACGATAATTGAGGAAAAGCAATTTCTTCCCTCAAAAATTGTCAGTGGGCCGAAACTTCTGGTAGAATATCAGATTATTGGTTAGAATTGGCAGGATTGACAAATCTGATTTTAAAGCTAACCTTGTACCGAACAGAACATTGGCACGCTACCAATTAAAGCCATTATTATTAAGTGTGTAATACCCCTTTAATATGATAACATATTAACACATGAGCAGTGTTGGGCAAGCGACAAGTGCAAATGTAGTGAGCTAAGCTAATAGTTACTCTGCGTTAAATCAAGCTTCACTGCGCTGAAGCTATGACATTAAGGCCAAAGTAGCTCTGTATATTCAAATTTTGTTTTCTTCTTCACACTGAGCTGACTTATGACAATGCCGAAGTCATTAAATCTGCTGTTTGTTGAGTGTTCACTCAAGGCTGGCTCCAAAAGTACCAAACGTCACATACTCACCAAGCCAAAAAAAAAAGCCTTTTTCAGAGCAGAAATTTACATGTTTACAGCCTGGTACTGGTAAAAAAAATTTCTAACTTGGCAGTTTAGAAGGTACTATAGTTGCCCACTTGCCCAATCAGAGGCAGAACTCAGATTACGTGACTGATGGGTGCTCATTAGCTGTAAGTATGGTGACTCATCACTTGTCCCGTTCCTAATATAGCCACGCTAGCCGTTTTGCTTCAAAAATTCAGTTTCAGAAACAGACAAGGGGATGTTACAGAAACTACAATCTTTATTACGCGGTCCATGGCAGTAATTTCTAACATGTGGACCCTGCAAGGTATTGCAAGTGGGCTGCCAAGTTATTGCAAAATGGTATGACTTTGTGAGGGAAGTTATGATTGCATAAAAATAAAAATATACAGAGTAACTTTTCCAAAGTTAAAAACTTGCTTATGTTTAAAGGCTATTAAAAATGATCAAATATTATTTTCACTTTTTTTGGTTTTGTTTTCCTTTAGTTATCAGGCATTGGAAAAACTTTGAAAACTATAAAACTGAAGGTGTTGCAACATGTTACAGAGCTTCCAAAGTGTCCCTTCTGTATTCAAGTACTTTGTTACATCTTCAATTAAAAAAATGTATTTAGTAAAATATGACCCCCATATTCATGAGGTTGGAGGAGGACTGCGTTAATTTTTGAGACATAGAAGCCAATGAGTTGGAAAAGGTCGAGAAACACTGGTAGACAGTTGTAACAACTACGCTAGCTTGTTTTAGGGAGGCTTACTCTGAATGCTAAACTAAATGTAACAGACAAAAACATGTTAGCATCAATAAAATAATCATATTTGACATCTTATTGATTTTTCAAGGAAGTAACCATGTTTTTAGCCAAAAAATGCAGTGATTTCATTCCCTACTCACTTTTTCTGGATTCCAATCTGCCACAACAACCCTCTCACTATAACTCTGCTCTCTCTTTAAGCTGTCGCTGATTTTTGCTCCGTTCATGTGACTGGTAGGAGCGATAACGTCATTTACGACACATCACTGCTGACTTTGCCGTCCAGTGTAATTTTTAATGGGGACAGAATGAACACCAGTCTGCCCAGCAGAGTGAGGGGAGAAGGGCAGAGACAGCTTTCTGTTTTATATCTGTGAAGTTTAACCGAATAGACTGAAGTGCTACCGGAATTAGGTGACAAGCCTTCAACGTAAAAGCGGCCATTTTGAGGACGAGGTGAGTGAAAATGCGAAAAAAGGAAACGTAAGTCTGATTTTAATGTGATAATTATCGTCGAGTTATTACTAAATGTCAAATTCGAAGCTTATTTAATGAGTTTGGGAAGAGTTAAAGCTAAATTGAGTGTTTTATTTCGAAATTTCAAACCGGTAACGGCTGTGTTATTTTCGCGGGCTTTCCTCCTCCTCCGTCTCAGAGCTCAGTCGGCTCAGAGACAGCAGGATGCCAAAAGGAGCACTCCGACACACGGCGTCTGTTTTACCGTCTCCTGGCGTCGTCTCTCGGCCACAGCGACTCTGATGGGCGTTTTTACCTTCCTTTTACCGTCCTCCACGCTTGGATATTTTCGGAAGCCTCGAAATGAAGCGAATGAATGTGAGCAACAAGAAGTGTCCTGTTGTTGTGCCCGTCTCCAGCAGCATCACTTGTAGTCAAGTCCTCTCTGTGGATGCGCTGCTGCCTCTCTGGTGTTTAGTTGTCTTGTTTTCAGAGGAGTACATTTAGTGTGCTGTAGTGGACTACCAAAACTTTCCCTTGCTCTTTTTCCCCTTTAGTTTTTCCGGCTTTGAAAAAAAAGGTTTCAGGAACTCCGGAAAACCAACGACTTGACATCAGCTCCAGGCGGAATAACCTTTCGTAGCGGTTATTCGCCTTAACAAGCATCTTCTCCTGGGTGGGAAAACGACTGATGCTTGCTTTTTTTCTCGAGTTTTGTCTCGTCTCGTTCTGTTTTGTCTGTTTTGTCCCACAGTGGCATGAAAATTCATGAATGCGTCCAAGGACATGCCCTATTCAAATTACGCATGCACCATGACGGTAGTAGGCTGTGCGTAATATCCTATTATTCTATCCCTACCACACGTATGCAATAACAAACACATTCAATGTATCATTCTTGTGTTTGGAGAGGAATTTGTGGGTTCATTCTAACTTGGTTGGTGTGTTAATGTGAGTGTGTGTGACATGGGCGTTACGGGTATGGCAAAGTGGAGGATTTTCATTCTTAAAATTGATGCTATTTCTACATTTTGTGCAGGAAAAATCTGCCTTTTAAAGTCATTCAAAGCGAAAAAAAATCAATTTTTAGCTGTATCTTGCATGCTCTGATTAGTTTAAATCACACTCAGCGACATTAAATCTGCTTAAAGTTTGCAGAAATGGAAATAAAACACTCCTTTGCCACATTTAACGCACCATGTGTGTGGATGAATTTGCGCGCAAGCATGCTATCCATGTGCCTGCGTGTGCGCCCCCGGTCGCACTAACATTCCTCCCTCTGTGCCCTCTCTCTCTCTCTATCTCTGTCTCTTACTGTGTGTGGTTGTTGTGCGTGCAGCCACGCTGGAAGTCGCCCCCCATGTGGCCGTCGGGAGTGGGGAGCAGGCAGCCCTGCCCGCGGGAGTCGGCGATGCGCAGGGCGGCCATCAGCGGCAACATCAACTCGCTGCCGCCGCACGGCTTCCCCACCGGCCGCAGTGTCCGGGTCTTCATCTGTGCCAACCCCGACGGTAAGACCCATGTCTCCCCCTTTGTGCTCTGTGCATCCCCCACTCTTCTGATAAACATTGCATTTCTTTGAAAATTAAAGATTGAGAGATTAACCCTTCATATCCCACCTTAGTCTGGCTGATCAAAATCTTAAGACCGGTTAAAAAGTTGCATGAGCTTGCATTTTGCACTTTTGGATCTTAGGAAGGGTCTAAGTAGAGCTTCAAAATGCAAAAAAGAAGAAATGGGAACAAGAGACCAAAAGTTGTGAGCAGACAATTTATTGAAAACAGTACTTTAACTAAAGCAGGCTGATCAAAAGTTTAAGACTAAAGCTTTTAAAAGGCAAAATCTGAGCAGAAATGTGGATTCCATGTCATTTCCTGTCAAGTAATCACGCTGTGAAGATCTCTTGATGGCAAAGGCAAAAAAGGTCACCGTCTTTGAATGTGGTAGGATTGTTGAGCTGTATAAACAACCTCTCACAACGTGCCATCGCTGTTGAGGTTGGACGCAATAAGACAGTCATTTTGTATGTCTTAAAAGATCCTCAGGGTTATGGAACAAAAAAATTAAGTGGTAGACCCAAAAAAAATCTCACTGGCCCTGACCTGGAGCTTCCAAATGGCTGTTCGCCAAGACACGGGACGATCCTTGTCCCAAATTAAGGCCATTACTGGTGCAGACTGCAGCCCAATGACCATCAGACAGCATCTGTGGAGGAAGGGCTTCAAAACTAAGAAACGTCTTTACAGGCCACATCTCCTTTAACGCCACAAAATTGCCCGTTTGGACTTTGCAAGGGAGCACCAAACATGGAACATTGAAAGGTGGAAGAAAGTTTTACTCCCTGATGAGAAAAATTTTAACCTTGACGGTCCTGATGGCGTCCAACGTTACTGCCATGATAGGAAGATGCCACCTGAGATGTTTTCTTGGCGCCACAGTGGAGGGGGCGCCATCATGATCTGCTTTTTCCTTAAGTGGAACGATGGAGCTGACGGTTGTGCAGGGGCATCAAACAGCAGCTGGCTATGTGGAGATGATGCAGCGGGCATCCTTCATGACTGAGGGCCCTTGTCTGTGGGGTAATGACTGGACCATCCTGCGTGTTCCCCTGATCTTAATCACATTGAGAACATTATGGGATGGATGGAAAGGGAAGTTTACGAAAATGGACGTCAGTTCCAGTCAGTGGATGCCAAACATGAAGCCATCTTTATCACCTGGAGCAACATTCCCACGAGCCTTTTGGAAACACTTGCATCAACCGTGCCAAAACAAATTTAGAAAAAATCCACAATAGTGGTGGAGCTAATCATTACCGAGTCGATATTTGACACTTTAATTTCTGTTTTAGGAGGTTTTTCGGGGGGGTTTGAGCTGTGGTCTTCAACTGTCAGTCACCTGTTCCCATTTTCTCTTTTTGCATTTTGAAGCTGTACTTAGAACCTTCTTAAGATCCAATAGTGCAAAATGTAAATAATTTCAATGTTTTAACTGGTCTAAAGATTTTGATCAGGAGTGTACCATACTGTTTCAAAGCTTATAACTGAAAAACCATACCGCCAAAATTTATCAGTGACACCTCATTTGAAAGATTAAAGCCGCTGTTTTTTATGAAAACGGATACGACAGACAAACAACAGACTTTACAGGAGAAATTTCACCACTTGAAATAATTTGATGTAAAACACTTTTGATATGTTTGAACTCTGGATTCCTCTGGTGGAAAAGAGAGTTAATATTCAGGGTACGAGCTACGGACGTGACCTTATGACCCCCGAAGAGGTTGGACGTCCCAGTTGTTTTGATCACTACCCTAGTGGTTCTTTCACTTGTTACGTTTGTTTGGTCAAGTAAACTAAAACAAACTAAGAGACTGAAATGTGAAGGATATAAGCTTTTGAAGACAGTATAGCATTCTGAATTTTGACAAAGGCGTTACTGTTTATAAATCGGAGGCATCATACGGATGGCAAAGGGGTTGCCAATGACCCGGTGGGGCATAAAAAGGCTAAAACAACCGAAGAATATCTCAGACTCAAACCACTTTGGGTCACAAAATTCATTGATAAAACTGAGAATCGTTGCAGGGTGAACAACAACAATAATATGTTGGAACAACAGGCTCTGTTTTCCTCACTGAGCGCATGGTGTGAACAGAGCACGAGGCAGCCGGGTTGTGATGGTGACACCTAGTTGCAGCTCTGTATTTGAATATGCCCTCTGGGTTAAAGTGGTAAAAATAGGCTGAGTAAAAGTGGAGTAAACAAGGCAAAGGAAGTAGAGTAGGCTATGAGAAGGAAGAAGAGAGAGAGAGAAAGAGAAAGAAGGAGGGCATGTGCGGATTAAAAACAGCTGAAGCTTCTTTTGTGATACATCACTGTCAGTCCCCTGCCCTGACTGAGAGTAAATTGCTCTGGATGCAAAGAATGAATCAGCCTCATATTATCGCTCTCTAATGGCCCGCAGTAAACGGTGAAACAGCTCTGACACTGTTAAGCCACCTGTAGCTGACTCAGTCATTCACAGCATCTCGTCACAGCACAAATTTAACGCTCAGTTCTGCTCATACCGAAAAATGATGAGGCGGACAGTTCCAAGAATCTATTTTCACACTGACGGCAAAAAAAAGGAAAAAGGAAAAAAAAACCACATCTCAGCTGTGAAAAGAGCTAATTGTGAGACGCTGCTTCCTTCGAGGCGTATTTAAAGCCGAGGTGAAGGGGTGAAGCCAAATATAACATGCAATTTTGCAAGGAATGATATGCTGTCTAAAGCCATGTTTTCACTAAACTCCCAGAGTTCCACAGGAACTTTGTAGTATTTTTCTAAACTAAAAGGTCATTTTCTTGTTTCATTCCATGCACTTTCCTCTGTATCTAAATACTGTATATAACAGTGTGTCATTGTACTCATGCAAAATTTGGCAACACTGACCTGATCAAACTATGAGTCTTCCAAATAAAAAGCACCAGATAAATCAGTAGTTCCTGGTCCCTTGGGGAAGTTCCTAGAGTAAAAACAAAAAAATATATACTTAAAAAATACAGGCTGCACGCCCTAGGTACTCCACTCTGGTCAAATGATATTTCTAGTAATTTATTTTCAAATGGGTCTGTGTGTGTTGGAAATGCTGAAAGTATCTCCAAAAGTTCCTGGTTCCTCAGGGGGAAGTTCCTACAGTAGAAACTTAGCTTCATTATTCCAGCAATTGGACTTTGACATTTAAAATTCCCTAATAGTACTCCCTGATCAGATGTAAGGAGGTGTATTTGGATTGGTCTCTTTGATTTATATGTGTAGAGTACTTCGAATAGTTCCTGGCTCCTTGGGGGAGTTTCTGCAGTAGAAAATGGGGTTTATCTTTCAAGATTTCCACAGAAGTCCACCCTATCTTAACTGTATTTGCAGTGAAGTATACTTGGATTGGTCCCTGCAGTTGAAACGCACATGGTGCCTCAAAAGTTCCTGGTTCCTCAGGGGGAGTTCCTACAGTAGAAACTTAGCTTTATTATTCCAACATTTGGAATTTGACATTTAAAATTCCCTCATAGTTCTCCCTGATCAGGTGTATTGAGTTATATTTGGATTGGTCTCTTTGATTGAAATATGCAGGGTACTTCAAATAGTTCCTGGCTCCTTGGGGGAGTTTCTGCAGTAGAAAAATGGGTTTTGGCTTTCAAGATTTCCATAGAAGTCCACCCTATCTTAACTGTATTTTCAGCGAAGTATTCTTGGATTGGTCCCTGCAGTTGAAATACACATGGTACCTCAAAAGTTCCTGGTTTCTCTGGAAACTTCTGGCTGTGGAAACATAGCTTTATACATATTAGAGCACTAACACTTAGATTCCTTCACTACTCAACCTGGCCAAATTATATTTGTGAGCAGTCTCTGGGATGGGACCCTCAATAGTTCCTGGTTCTCCAGCGAAGTTCCTGTAGCATAAAGTGCTTTGTACTTCCAGAAAAATGTGCTGTAACACTTAAGATTCTCCCACGAGTGCACCTTGGTTAAAGTGTTGCTCTGTTAAAGCACAGAGTGTTCATTGTATTCTAGCACAATAGTTTCTGCTTCTCCTCAGTATCAGAGCAGATTAAACCTTTACTCTAATTTCAGATTTTGTTGTGCAGCAGTTCTGTAACTTTTGGCTCAAAGTGCACTGATACAACTCTGTGACCTCGGCGTGCCCTCAGTGATCATGTTTCTCCATGTTCACTAGAGGGGGCTATCTATGCACTTATATAAAAGCTTTTACCTTACTGTACATGCACACCTTGTCGACTAAGACATGGATTAGACACACATTTTGACAGAATTAGTCAAAAATATATATTCTTTTCAGGGATCTGATGTATGCAGAGCAGTGCAGTTAAACAGCAAACAATAATTTCCTTGTTTGTTGAACCAGACAGTAGAAAGGTTAAAACTGCACTCTATGGTGATAATTACACCATCACAACAGCATAACTGCCCTTTTTATTGTCTCTGTGTGACTGTGGGACCTCTCTTTGTCATCATCTACAGTGCCAGCGGTTTAATGCGCTCTCTGGTTATAGTGTTGGATACAGTGACCCCCATCGCCCTGAATCAAACACCGTACACAGCCATGTCGCCATGTCGCATTAATAAGAACAGAGTCACCCTCGTGGCTGTCTAATGTCCATTTGTGTCATTTTAAGAAGAACAGTTTCAAACTCCAGATGATGAAAGTTCATCATGACGTTTTATAGAGCAGAAGATTTTTTTGGCTTTAAATGAATTCTGAATGCCCTGAGGCTCTATCAGAGGCCTTGGAGCACTGGTATTCTCAAGTGGTTGGGTTGCGTGCACCCCGAGGGGTCAGCCTGGGTTTAAATCCACCCTACTTTGTTGCTGAGTTCAGTAGGAAAATCTGGAGTTAGGTTTTTGGTAGACTTGAAGTAAAGAATCAAAACAAAGATGGCAAAAATGATTGACTTTTAGAATTTAGCCACATAATTAAGAGTCTGTCTTCACCGGCAGGGTTGTTCTAGTTTTTTGCTCTTTCCACTGTTTGATCCTTTCAGAAAAAGTGCATTGCAATCCCTAAAAATAACTTATACACAACAAAAACAAAAACTTAAAAATTAAAATCAACTCTAATTTGATGGTAGCTTGGTCATGAGTTGCTGGCTATGTTGCCTAGTTAGCCAACTAGCTTTCTGACTCTGGGTGGTGTGCTCCTTAGACAGTAACTTAAATATTAAAATCAACTCTAATATTATGGTAGCTTAGCCATGTGATGCTAGCTATGTGGCCTACTTAGCCAACTAGCCATCTGTTATTACGCGTGTGCCACAAACGAAAACAATCAACTCTAATATGGTGGTAACCTTGTCATGTGATGCTAGCTATGTTGACCAGTTAGCAAACTAGCTGTCTGTTGCTAGACAGTGTGCTGCTTAAACAAAAACTTAAATATTAAAATCAACTCTAATATGATAGTAGCCTTGTCATGCAATGCTAGCTATGTAGCCTAGTTAGCTGACTAGCTATCTAGGTGTTTGCAAGAACAGCTGGTGACATAACAGAACCTCCTTTGTATACCAGAGTGTCTCAATAAAAATATGAATAAGGGCTTTTTTGCTAGTTATGGAGGCTAGGTACCATAGTAGGCTAATTACTTTGAACTATGCTAACAACAGGTTAGGAAATAGCTTTGGTATATGACTAACAACATCTGGTATCCCAGAAAACTTAATCTGTGCTACTCTTTGCTAATTTTCATTACATCAAAGAACAAACCCTTTGACGCTAAAATTTGTTGTTTGCTTGTTTATACGTTTCTCACCAGACGTATTCGTGACATTTCAGGCCAGAACCTTCATTTTAATGCACTTCTACTTGCACAGCTATTGTTGTAAATATTCACAATTCTTATTTATAAACTCAAATGACTGAGATTGCTTCCTGTAGTTCTCCATACGACCACTAGGGACACGAGTAACCCTGTTTGAGGAACCTAATTTGAGTGGATTTACATCCTCCTTCCATGATGTTAATGAATCACTCAGGTTCTTGGCTCAGGTGGAGGAATGTGTGCGTGTGTTTAGATGTGTGTGTGTCTGTGTGTGCACGGCTATAGTTGATCAATTAAAAAAACCCTCACTATCTGTTCCTTGCCAGTAACCAGACGGCTGGAAGAAACCAGAAAAAAAGCTTAATGTGATTTATTTTCGTGTGTATTATGCTGCCTGTCTCATCAGTCAATACGTGCATGTTTGTGTATGTGTGAGTGTGTGTGTGTGTGTGTGTATGGATCCATACAAGCGCATCATGACGACTCCATTACCTTGCTGTAGTCGCCTCCTGAGGGGCTCTGGCAGCACTTGTTTGCTATTTGTATGCAAGCTTTTGCTTAAGCTGTTTAAGGTTGATAAAAGCACAAGGCCTCGGGGACTCGATGTACAAAAATCGTCTTACCCTCCAACATAACTTGATCAAGGCCACAGAGACCACTAATGACACTTTCACAGGGTTATTTTATTCTGAAAAACTCAAAAGAGGACCCCCTACCTGGCACCTTTGAGGTACTGCAAGAAATTCCCAAAGATACTGAAGACGACTAAGTAGCTATGTGAACCACATCACATTTATTTAGTTAGAACACCCTTTTTCTGTTTGAAGGGAAAATTTTCTATAATGGAAACATAAATAACATGTACATGAGCCGTTTTCCACCAGGTAAGAATATAAAGATGAAATTCTGGCTTTGAAAAGAGTCAGAAATTCGGATTTTTTTCCATCAAATATTGAAGTTATTATCTCAATATTTCAGGTTTTTATTTCAAAATTTTGACTATACCTCAAAATGTCAGTTTTTTCAGCTCAAATTGTATCTATATATCTAAGAATTAGGTCTTGATATCTCAAAATTTAAACTTTTTTCCAAGTAACATTGATAATGTCACACAAAGTTATCACAGTTTTGACTTTTTTTCCTCATGATTTTTACTTTATCCCTAAAAATTGACTTAATTATCTCAAAATTTCAACCTTGTATGAAGAATTTTGACTGTATTTCTTAAAAAAATGACTTTTATCTCATATATTTGATTATGTATTCACAAAATTTCAACTTTTTATCTCAAAATTTTGACTTTTTTTCTCATAAAATTAACTATATGACCCTAAAATTTTGACTTTGCAATTTCAAAAGTTTCACTTTTCGTCTCATAAGTTTGACATTTGGTCACAGCTATTGGAATAGTGCCAGGAGCCCAATGCAGCGCTTTATTATGAATATCAACTATCTGTAGAACAAGCTGATTTTATTCATATATCAAAAAACCCCAGATAACTTTTACGGTCAAAAAGGAGGACATGTCCGGGCAAAAGAGGACGTTTGGTCACCATACACTGTCATCACTCTGTAATGCATTTTTATATTCTTTCTTTTCAAGCTGTGCTGAAGTTTTCGTAAAAGGTTTGAGTGTTTTTACCTCAGATGTTTCGCCTTGAATCAGCACTTTTTTGAATGGAGTTTGGTTTAAGACAACAAAGGAGAGTGATGGCACTTCAAATAGACAGTGTCAGGAGTCACTTTTGTTGAATGAATTGCTTCCTAGTGCCAGATTTGTTGGGGGCAAATCCGTTCTGCGGCATTGTGGGAGTTTATGACGCGTGCTAAGAGCTTATTTCCAGCCCTCATGTGCTGCAACGAAGCTGAAGTCTCACTGTTTTTGGCACAAGCTGCTTTTTTTACTGACCTCGCTCTGAGTTTTCCAGAGAGCTGTGGAGCATTTCTTTCCCCGCAGGACAGCGCTCTGACAAATTCAGCAGTTGCCCTCTCACTCTCGTCTTAAATCCCCGAGCGTTTAAGCTGTTTTATGGAACACACTGTAAAAGCATTTCACAAGGGGAAGATGGAGATGATAGCGGGCAGCCTGCGAGCTACACCTGTGTAAAATTACACCATGATTAGCAGAGTAATTAACCTCCAGAAAACTGGAGTGGTGTCTGAATAATGTGAATTCTATTTTATACGCACATCAATGGCTCTGCTTGGGGAGAGCTTGTGGACATGATACTTTTTTTTCATATTTTATGATTACTTCCACCAAATCTTTCATTTATACCTTCAAAGCTGGCATACGCTTTACCTTTTTCGGCAAAAAAAACCATTAAAACTAATTTTTAAACACAAGCCTTAAGTCCAACAAGCCCAAAATTTTAGTACCCAGTATAAATTTTTTGGTTGCCGGCATATAAAATATTAAATAAGACAAAGAAAGCTCTTAACATGAAAAACATTGACTACTTGAAGCTATGAGGAAATACAAATTCTGTGTGCTGAAAAAAATTAGTAAATAAAAATCTGCTTGACTCAAAACAACTGCAGTGCTAGTTCGCTTTTAGCTAACATCACACTTAAGCTGCAAAAAATATCATGTCATTCTTGTTAGTTTTTTTATTTGAGTGTACAAGTATAAAATGTGAGACTTCCATTCAGTCTTCGTATCTAAGTGGCTTTGACGTCACGAAGTTTGTGGGTTGGGGTCAGCTGTAAATGTAGCTTTAGCTGACATGAATGAAAGTTGCAAAACACAATATTAATTTTTTATCCGTAAAAGCACAAAAGCAAATGAAACTTATTGACAAAAAAGAAAATGATTTGGTCAATTGCTGTATTCATAGGTCAGCAAACCTCGCATAAACAACCAGCCTTTGCTAATTTTGATGTTAACAACAACGCTAAGGCCAGCACTTGCTTCGTTGAGCCATGATAATACTTTGCTACAGTCTTATGACTTTGTGATTTGCTGTGTGATTGTTTATGCTGCAACTTTTCAAACTTATGGATAGCCTTTGATGATACCAACAATAACGCTAATGCTATTGCTAATGCTTCAGAGTTATGTCTTTGTTGAACCATTTACAGGCTTGTATTTTTTGGATTTACTGTACGACTGTCTTTTAAGTATTCAAACTTATGGTTAGTTCTTGCCAATGCTAACAGTAGTGCTAATGCTAATGCTAAAACTTCAAAAATATTTTTTTGTTGAAACATGTTGGTATAATTGTACATGGGTGTAATTTTGAATTTGGTGTAAGATTGTGTGTTTCAACTATTTGAATTTGCAGATAGCCTTTGCTAATACAAACGCTAACATTATGGGAAGTAATTTTTTCTGAACCATATGGGCATGTTGGTAAAAGGTAATAATCTGGGATACATTTTTTGTCTTCAAACTTTAGTATGGGTCAGTAACATATGATATCCTGAGGCTTCAGAGAAATGTTTTGGGGTTTTTTTGCAGTAATGCAGTAATACACAAGTCTTACTGAACTCTGATTCATAAATACATGTGCCTCTTTATCTCCATGAACTTCTTTGAAGGAGATATTCATCTTTTCAAGCTGCAGTTTCCTTTATTTAGAATGAATTTCATTGTGATGAATAGCGACTTCACTTTGAAACACTCAAATGAATATTTAACACATCTTCCACAATGAACTTCTCCTTGTGTGTAATACAAAGTCTCTTCATTTCTGAAGATGCCACCACATCAAGGACAGACACAGAAACAGAATATTAAACAAAGATTTGTCAACTTGACAACAGACAGCTTCCGAGATTTGAAAATGAAACTACACATTATAAAAAAAGAAATGTGCTTTGACGAGGACGTTTGTAATGAAACAGTATAACACAAATGACACCTTGTGTAAAAAGACATTGAGCAATGGTACAAAGCGTAATGAGCTAGTTTAAAATTCAATAACACAACTATTCAAAGAGAGCTGCTCAAGATTCAGGAGAGAAAACAGGTTATTTGTGCTAAGTGAGCTCTATATGTATAATTATAACAGGGTTGAAAAGACTTAAGGCCTGTGTCCACTTACGACATTTCTGCACTGGCAGCACCTACTTTCAGTGTGAAACCAATACTTTTATTAAAATTTCCACCTATGTTTCCTGACCTTGCAGTGATGGGACACTGATGTTTTAAAAGTGTTTGCAAAGGCTTTTCTTGCTACCTGTTCTTTGCCCAGCTCAAAAAACATTATGTCAAATATAAAAATGCAAATATATAGTTTATACAAACCAAGCTGATTGGAGCATCCCAATGCTTTCATTCTTATTCTAAAGACAAAAACAGAACAGTTTTGAGAATTAGAAGTCGAGCCATCGTTTGACAACAAAAAAAGTGAATATTTCATGACGCAGATGTTGAAAAACCCACTGTTGGGTTTTGATGGAGCAGCTGTTCGCACAGATGTTGGAATTTTTCCATGTGCTTATTTAATGTTGGGGGGTGAACAGTTGTTCTGAGTGCTCTGACTCTCATTGTTGCTCAATCATGTACAGTTGAGGTCACTCTCGGGAGGGGGCAGGGAGTCCCTTACAGTTCTGTAAATGGACGGTGACATGATAACCTCCAAGTGGATTTCCTTCTCCTGATTTATAGGTATCTAGATAACCTATTTGAATATCTGGTTTTCATGAATGGCTGATTTGGGACCTTAATTTATTATCTATTCAAACTAGTTTTGCAGTCGCGCCCTGCTGGCCATTACCGAGAATACTGGTTCACCAGGAGTGTGTTTCCTCTTCTTATTCTTCACACATAGTATCACTCGTGTCAACAGGGATGACCACGATCACACCCTTGTTCCGTTTAATACAACACATGTCCCAACCCCCCACCCTTTAATCAGAGATCTATGAGCCAGTTTGCATACCGAGTGTCTCTGGAGTGTTCGTGTGAGTCGCTTGATGAGATCAGAGTGATTTCGGCCGTGCAGATGAGACAGAGAGAAAGACGGTGCAAAAGTGGCCACGGGCCTACACAATGCCTGTTTTACTGGCTTTGTGATGTTATGTTGATTACAGTGTAGCTTTGAGTGTTATCATTAGACACATTTTGATATTGATTATTTATCAAAGGGTTTGTTAAGATATTCATTTTCACTTACTGGAGAGGAAGCTTAACGTATGCGTCACTCGTATCCAAGAGAAAAACTCTATAGTATCATAATAAATTGTACAGTACCATCATTGTACTGTGGTGTGTGGTGTTGTACCAATTGCACTGTAGCTCATTGTATCATATTGTGCTGCAATGCAATGTATGGAAGTGTGGTATATATTCCAATACATATGCCTTGATTCCAAAATTGCACGTCAAGTTTTTTCTCCACAGCTTACCCACCAGACAAGAAAAATTCCATCTTGTAAAATTCTATCATAGATCACACTGCTGTGCCAAGGAAACACTCAAAACAGTCAATGAGAAATGGTTTTCCTGTTAAATATCTCTCTGTCTTTACCTGCATATTCATACTGAGGCATATTTTGGTGTCAGCCTTGATTTTACTTTGGGAGATCTAGTTTCAAAGGGCTGGTGCAGGTCACTGAGTCCAGCTCTGCTCCAATGGAGATGCTAAGGCAAGGGTGATGGCTTAGCATTTCGACGCTGAGCATTTGCTGCAAGAAAGTGCTAAATATTGATATAAGGCTCAGCATTTCAACGCTGAGCTTTTCCAGCAAAGAAAAAGCAAGAGTGTTGAAATGCAATGCTCAGCATTTCAACATCCAGCATTTGCTGAAAGGAAATGCACTCCCCCCCCTCTAGTTGATAGAAGTTCACTGTAATCTCCAGAGTCCGATTTTTCCAGAACAGCTAAAAATGGGTCCACAGATTGAAAGAGTCTGGACTTGAGATAACTTTTGTAATTGACACTCAATACATTTAATGTGTTTCAACTGATAAACTATTTCTAAACAATCTATAAACGACTGATAAACAAGAGTCGTGAGCTGCATTGTTAGCCGTAACTTTAGACTCAAGAAAGAAAACAAGGAGAAACACTTGGCTGCATTTCATTGTCCCTTAAGGACGAGGGAGGAAAAGAGAATAGAAAAGAACGAGGGAGAGGATAACAAGCTGACAGGACGTTTTTGAAAAGGCGTAGATAGATGGGTCGGCACTATTGAAATAAACAGATTGGAAAATTGGAGGGAGGGACACACAAAGTGGGAGAAAGAGAGGGAATTCAACATTCAGGCTTTGTTTTCTTTACATGTGGGTGCACACACACACACATAGACGCACACATACTCCTTGCTGCCATAACACATCATCATCCCACAAAAAAAAAAAGAAGAACATAAAAGAAGAGAGGTTGCAACAACACTGTTCTTGTGTTTGCTATTTTGCAACACTTTAAAAACAGGTGTAATCTGAATCCCACAACTGCTTCTATTTCGCGTTTATGATGTCACCTGGGAGATATTACACATTTATAGTCCTGTTATGTTGCCCTGATGGGATGAAACGAGAGCTCCACTGATGCAGCAACCGCCATTTATTTCATTTGCATACTATTACTGTCATTCGCTTTTGATTTGACATTTTGCCCGTGTAGCTGTGGGAGGAAACACGCACGGTCACGGCCCAGAGCCTTACTAAAGATAGACGAGAGGGGGCTACGTCAGACTAAATTTGTTTGCATTTTTTGTTTTATTTTTATTCTTGTCGCCTGTCGACCGCCATGTGCTCTTATATATGTGTGTGCACATGTGCAAAGTCTTAAGGTTTTCTCCATCAGGCAATGTTCTGAAGTGAAAACCATCCATCCTGACCCTTCAGAGGAAGAGAGGGAGGAAGAGACTGGGCCTGTCTGAATGCATTACAGTAACCATTTGGAAGACAGTGAGAGAGAGAGAGGAGAAGGAGAGAGAGAGAGAGAGAGGAGGGAAAAAAGAAAGTGGGACACAACAACAAGCCGTGGGCGCTCGATGTGTGTGTGACATTCTGACTGTCCAATATGATCACTGCCTGTGTGAGGCTGCACAATCCTGCTTTCTACAACAATGTGTCAGCATCAGTTCTTCCAGGTTATTTAAGGTTTTATGGGCAAAAAAGAAGAAGTTTCACATTGTAACGCAAAAAAAACCTGACCTCTTGCTTACGAAATACACTTTAATGCTGTCGGTTCATCAGAATTTTTAAGGTTGGGTTGCATGTTTTTTCTAAACTATGCATCCTTTGTGTTGGTTTAAAAAGGTGACCAAAAAAACCCAAAAACTAGTGATGTTTGATACCACTGATTTCCTCACCGATTTGATACTGAGTGAAATTCAGGCTTATATCGGCGATACCGATCCGATACTAATGCTAGTTGTACCAATTAAACTGGATAACTAATAACGGATATATAGATAAACTGTTATTTTTTCAATTTTCCAGAATTTTCTAAGTTTATCCTGTTTTTTATTGCAATTGCTCTTAAAAATCTATCAAAAACGTCTCTATATAATTCACTTAAAATGATCAATTCTCTAGAAACCCCACCTGAATGAATGTAGGAGCTGAAATAGCTGCATACAAGACTCTGTTTACACTCAGTCATTGTGTTTTCAGACTGACAGACTGACTCAGCAGTGTGCTGTTGTGATTGCACATTATGAACTTATCCAGGTGGAAGAAAAAGTAGTTCCCAATCGTGTATGATTCAAATGAGAGCTCAAAAGTTTCGTTTCTTTCCAACTTGTTCCTGTTCATTTTTTAACATTACTTAAAAAAAAAACAGTATCAAAAGCATAAAGATCTTGTATCGGTAGTATCCATATTTCAGTATCGATCTGCACATCAGTACCAAAAACGTAGTTTTTCAGGACTAGCCTGACTGGCACCCCAGAAATGAAAACAAATAATAGCAATTTTTTAAAAAGTCATTTCCTAAAAACCAGCACAACGTGAATGAAATACATTTTGAAGCAATCTCGGTCGTTGTCTTACAGCAACATAAAATGCCTGAATGGAACTTTTCTGTATTTCCAGTGTAGCCAGGGGTTTGTAAGAACCAACACCTGGCAAAATCCTGATTTTCTTGTTTACAGGGAAACTAACAAGCTAAATAAAAAACAACCTTGTGTTCAAACCAAAGCCTTTCAGATAAATCTGCAAATAGAAACGCCAGTGGCGCACTTGAATCTGTTTCTTTAGTCTTAGTTTCACTGTAAATAGCACAGTGAAAGGCTTTACCCTGGCTTACTTCACATACATGGCCTTAAAAAATCTTGGAGTGCATCTGTACTGCAAAAACTAAAATCTTAGCTCGTCATTATGTCCTATTTGAATTAAATAATGTTTTATTTTTCTTGATATGAACCACATTCAACTGACAAGTCCTGAAAATGTCATATTTCAAGTTACTTGAAGACAAAAATGAGATCTTAATTGCTTGTAACAGGTTAAAATAAATCTACCAATGGAGTATGAAATATTTGCTTGTCAAGTTTCTTGAAATTAGAGAAACATCTTAATCCAAGAAATGGTTTTCCCATCCCTTAATACTGTAGGGTTGCTGTATTAACACTGAGGTTTCTCTCTTTCTTTTATCCCCAGACACAGAGGCAGAGAGGAATGCACTAAAAGAGCACGTCTACCCCAAACTACGAGACTTCTGCAGGGAGAACTATGGGATTGAATTCCAGGTAACCAGCTTTTAATTTCCTCCTCTCTCTTTGTGCTCGTCCTCCTGTTCTGAGCAGCGACCTCCTGTGAGCTGCAGTTTGCCAGCTCTGACTGTTAAGTGCCTCCAAATCTACATCACAGCTTACACAGCCATCAGCGCCTGGAGGGACCCGTGCAGAGGTCCCCTGTCCCTTTAAGGAGACAGAAGGCCAGCAGAGATAAGACTTCCATCAGTGCACGCTGGCTCAAATCAAGCTCCGGATAAGGCGGCTGTGATGCAAGGGGGGCTTTCCTTTTGTCGTTGTCGTCGCAGAATCGCCGCGCTCTCTCCCCCCGCGGTGTCCGCTGATCGAGATCATTTGCATTGCAAATCAGTATCGGTGTACACGGAGAGATTGCTATCAGTGGTTTGTTTTGTTTAACAAATCCAGGAGAGCCCTGGAGTCGGGGAGATCTTTGACACAGATTGTTCCTGGAAGGATGCAGGGAGAGGGAATCGTTAGCCAGGGAGGAGAGTCATGACCCCTGGATTGTTCGGGGAGAAGCTAATTCTCATTTCATGCTAAGAATGTTTGGAACAGAACAGCTTGAAGCGAATCAAAATCTGTGCAAGTGGAAGTGAACTCCAGCTGTTTGGAGGTTGAGTTTTGTCGGTGTTGTGTGGATGTTTGACAGTCTGCTTCTCTTTTGTTCTTGACATGTTGAAGAACAAAGACTACAGTACAGTAATTAGCATTTCATCATCAGAAAACACTTTGTCGTCCATCTTTGAGCCCTGGAAACACGTCTTTGATCTGGTTTAAGAGTAACAACACACAAACAGTGACACACAAAATGCAAATAAATGTCACAGTACGTAATCTTTGAGACATCTGGATTGAATCTGATTTCGTTCTCGCTGGCTCAAGGCTCTTAAACGGTGCTGGCCTGATTGGTTTGAAGTGTGTCAAAGACATAAGGACTCTCATGTCAGAAGTAGTCTTAGATATTCTTAAGCTTAAATAAGGTAATGTTTTCCCCAATCGTTGGGAGGAAACAGCTTAGGTTAAAATGTTGTACAGTACAGTACAAAGAAGACTATACAAATTTCTGGATCAGTAGAAAAACTTAATGCGCTATATTACTCACAGCCGACGCGCACACATACACACCTACAGTACAAACAGCATATTACTCTGTTCTTAAAAGGTCACTGCATATTTTCAATATCAGAAATACAGGCATATCATACAATTACACATCAAATTATATACATGAAGTAAAAACTAGGGCTGCACAATGGCGCAGCGGGTAGTGCAGCAGCCTCACAGCAGGAGGGTCGCCGGTTCAATTCCCCGTTTGGGTATGGTTGGCCTTTCTGTGT
Source organism: Thalassoma bifasciatum (assembly GCA_008086565.1). Lineage (NCBI taxonomy): Eukaryota > Metazoa > Chordata > Actinopteri > Labriformes > Labridae > Thalassoma > Thalassoma bifasciatum. Next base: position 56,627 of record RPOG01000573.1, on the reverse strand, counting down.
GGAGTTTGCATGTTCTCCCTGACCAAAATCATGCCCACGTGAGGTTAATTGATTATTCTTAGTTGCCCGTAGGTGTGAGTGTGTGCCCCACCTCTCGCCCAATGCCAGCTGGGATAGACCCCAGCCACCCGTGACCCTGAATAGCAGGACAGACAGTCAAGAAAATGGATGGATGGAAGTAAAAACTGTAAAGAAAGAGCTTCATTCATCCTAAAATTCATCCCATTTAACGTTACCTTTTCTCACATGAAGTCGCTCCTTCAGACGCTCCTTTTGTTTCAGAGTCATGGAGAAACTTCAGTGGAGGATTAATAATCTGAGAGGAACTTCTTTTTGGCATTTTTGGAGGAACTGCTCTGTTATCTCTGTGCTTCCCTCTCATCTATCCGCTCCACAAGCTGTTTATTTGAGGGTTTCTTTAAACCTGAGTGAAATTACCGTTATAACCACATGTCAGCAGAAAGAGAAACATTTAAGCTCCCAGAAACTGTTGGAATTTCTCCATTTGTGAAATCTGTTTAGGAATAAAGGGCATTAAAGTGCACTTGTGATGGATGTCGGCATCAAAACATCTGTCACTAACTTTATATACAGTTGTGCTCATAAGTCTACAAACCCTGGCAGAATTTATGATTCCTTTGTCATTTTCAGAGAATATGAATGAGAACACAAAAACTTTTCTTTCACTCACGTTTCGTAGTTGGGTGAAGTCATTTAATAACAAACAACTTTTACTCTTTTGAAATTGTAATGACAACACTTCCAAAATGACCCTGATCTAAAGTTTTTATACCTGATAACATGAACACAAGTCAACATAAATGTGTTTGAATGGCTGCTAAAGGTAACCATCCTCACTTGTGATCCATTTGCATGTTATCAATGCGTGTGTATAAAAGGTCAGTGAGTTTCTGAGCTCCTGACAGACACTTGCATCTTCCATCCAGTGCTGTGAACTTATGAGTACAACTGTATAATGTTAAATATCTTTAGACAGATTGTATTAAAACCTCTTGGTCATGACTTTTAAGATCCTTCATAATGTTTTCAATGCACCATCCCTGCTTTTGGCCGCAGTTCTACTTGAAGTCTCCTGGAAACTCTTCTGATTGTGACTTGACTGCTCGGATTCAGCGTACAATACCAGCAATTTAGCTTTTTCTGTCTTGAAATGCTTTTGCTTGGAGAAGAGCCAGACTCTGAATAGGATGAATCATTCAGCATTCAGTGTGTAGCTGTAAAGCAACGTAAATCCCTTTTATGGAGGATTCTCCGCACACTTATTGTCCGAATGAATACGGTTCAAAGAAGAACACACATCTTGCAGCTGATTTGCTTTAATTTACATAAACAGCAAGGATTAAATTTTACAAGTTCAAAGAGTCAAAGACACAGAAGAGAGAACTGGAGACATTATCAGGCTCTGTGATGTGTGTGTTGGGTGCGCTGTGTGTCAGAGAAGTGGAAGATAAAGCATGCGAAGCGTTGCAGAGACGTTCTGGCTTGAGTTTCTGCAGCCACGTGTCCGTCTGGTGATTCAGCCCTCTGTGACGAAGCGTGAGCTGAAATGATTATTCAGGAGGCCGGGGAGTTAATACTATGACTCACTTACTCGTCTATCCCTCCTCCTCTGATCCCCAAAGTGCCTCGGTCTTCATCCAACATCAAGTGAGAATTAGCGCCATAGCTGAAAACACAGGTTAAGATTTTTACAAGGACGCTAGCTTCTTTTTCTGTCCGTTTATTTTTTTATGCTCCTGTCTCCTCTGCTCTGTCTCTCCGCTGGCACACACTGACACACATATGCCAAGCTGATGAAACCCTGATTCTCAACGGTCCCTCATCACTTGACTCAGTTTCCGTCCAAAATGTTCCCGTAAGAGGATGGAGCAGGATCGCAGGAGATGGAGAGAAGGATAGAAACAGGAGGAAATCCAGCCCAGGGGCCGAGGGCTGCGTCCTCATTCAGTCACACCAGAGGAGGGGGAAGGGGATCAAGGCTTCATGATGCCTTTTTCATACCATTACCATCCCCCTGTGTCTGCTGCTCCCGCTCCTTCATCACTCATTTGTACACTCACTTTCTGGAATTGAAGGAAAACAGCTTGAAAAATGCAGGAAAGAAATGTGGGAAGATGAGAGAGGGCACCGGGGATCACAGAGGTTTTTTGAACACTTGTAACCTCCTCACATTACGACATCACTTACTACGCTTCCGAGTGGGAGTTTAGGGGTTTGGTTTTCTCCTCTCAAAGTAAACAAATGTTCAGTTTGCAACCATGTGCTGATATTTGTACGCTGAGTTTTCGGCCCCCACCAATGTTTGTTACATCTTAGGGAAAGTGATGGTTATTTTTTGTCGCTCCCTGTTTCCTCCCTTAGCCACACGTCATATTACCCGCTGCCTAGCAACAGGTAGCTGGTAAGCTAACTAGCCAACATAGCTAGCGTCACGCAACTTAACCACCATTATTTTAGCTCTGGCTTTAAGTTTCAAAGCCTCGTCTTTGTCCTTTTATATTTTCAAATGCTGGAAAGTAAAAAAAAAAAAAGACTTACCCTGAAGAGTGTGGTTTTGATACAAGCATCTGTTTGGGTTGATTGAGGCCCTATATACAATTTCACAGCATTTCACCCTAAAACGTAGGAAAACGCAATAAAAAAAATCTGCGTTTACACAGACACGCTGAGGGATTTAAAACGCTGTAGTACACGTCAGGCCTGTAGGTGGCAATGTAACTGTGAGAGCCATATACACAACAGCAGTATAGAGGTTGAAGAAGAGGTGAGCCAATCATCTGGAGTGTAAATTAAAAACTTTTCCTTTAATTGCAGAAAAAGTGCAATAAATGCATATTTTGGCAAAATGGCGCTTCAGAAAAATTCCACTCTTGAGGGCATTTTCAAAAGTTTGCGTTTTCAGTCGACTAAAACACTGTCTCCATGTAAACGTGAGGCTAAAACGCAACAATACTTTTGCGTGTCACCTTAAAACAGTTGTCATGTAAACAGTGCCTGGGTCAACCTCTCTGTGAGGTTCCCATTCATTCCAGCTAAGATCATCAATTTACTGATTTTTGTTTACAGGTTTTTAGTTGTATAAAACAGTTACTACTTAACAGTTACTTGCATTTTTTTAAGAACTAGAGGCATGTGGGCCAAAAACTGTTATTTGTGAATTGTTGTTACAATTTTTTTCTAAAATATGTTCTATTGTTATGAAATAATCATTGATTGCAGCTCTAATCCAGTCCACGTGACTTAGCATACAGTTACATTTCTAGCAGTTATCACAACAGATTGACTGTAATTTCGTCGTAGGTGGTAAATAGTATCTACATAACATTTAAAGCTAAGCTAACACAGAAAGTGAGGGGTTAGCCAAAAAAATGTAGCTGTTAAGAGGTTAAGAGGTTTTAATTTTCATACATTTAGTCGGTACATCCAGTATTGTTACTTTATATCTAAGTTTAAAAAATGGGAAAGCAGAATACCCACTTTTGAAACTTCAATTCACTGTAAAATGAAAAGAAATTATCTGAAAGAAAAGGAAAATATTTTTCTTCTTCAATATTTTGTTGTGAAAAATTTCTTGTCAAACCACATTTTTCGTGTTGTCTTGGCCGACGCCTCTTGGATGTTCAAAAACAGAGGTGTTCCTCACTCTTCCATCTGTCTACCTGGCTGCCATCGTCCTCCTCTTTGTGCCTCTCGCTCTGTTTTTCTTCCACTCACTGGCAGCAGGCCACTGCCTCCATTCACCATCCTGCTCCGAAACTGTTTTTTCTTTCTTGATTTATTCTTTGCAGAAACATATCAGCGTGCCAACGGACTCCATAGGGATGATACAGCAAAGATAATCAGAAATCAAATCTGAAAAAATCCATCCAAGCTTTCGGTTTCAGTGTGTTTGTAAAACCCAGAGAGGAGATTTTCAGAGGAAAGAGGATGTTTTATTACTATCAGAGTGATTGTTAGACTTATAGTTTGTTTGTGTGCCCAGCTTTGAGATTTGGACACACAAAGAGATGCTTCAAATACGTCTTTTTGTCCAAAACAAAAAGCCTTTTCTTCTTTATATTCAAAAACTCTCCAGTTTATTTATGTTTTTCTAAAGTTAAGTTCAGAAAGTTTACATTTTCTTCACTCAGCCCTTTAGCCGGCTTAGCCATCTCCAGCCTTCCTTTAGCCGACAGCCAGACTGACTCAGAGACTCTCTGTTTCTCTGCAGCTCATTCACTGCCTGGAAAATGTTCCTTCCCAGAATCCTCCACTGCAGGCGGTGTTTCTCTGCCAGTATGCCGAAAGTTTTGTGCAAAGTTAGAACACCGGAATGAAAACTGCAAGTTCCAGCTTTTAAAACACTGCTGTTGTTTGAAAATGCAGCTTAACAAAGCAGTAAGAGGGAGATTACACACAACGAGATGCTGCGATGCCTTCACTTAACTTTTTGTATACTGTGACTGATTAATTATAAGAGCAGAGTTTATTAAGTCTGGCAGGTTTCCTGAAAATGAATCAAATTATAATGGCTCAAAGTCCCCAAATAAACTTGCTTTGTCTGTCTGTCACTGCTCTGCCAATATCAGTTTAAGCTTCAGGGTAATGATTTCACTATGCAAGTCAGTAGCTGGGTTTCCATTACAGTTTTTCGCAAAATAAAAGCGATATTCCTAAAATTTCAACAAAGTACATTTGCACTTTGAACGTGTTCCCATTGAAGGTTGTTCAAGGCAGGAGCGTAACTCTCGTCAAATATCATCCCGCGAGATTTCACTGCTGGAAGATGGACGCTCAAAACCTGTTGCATGTATGTGTAGTGAAGTTTCTGTCTCCTTATAACTGCATTCCTCTGTTGTTTGCTGTTTAGTATGGCCGTTATGTTTTTCTCAAAAACAATTGCGGGAAAAGTCTCCGTCTCCTCCTCTGTGCAAACGTAGCGCGCCATGCTTACTCACAGAGAAGTGATCATGTGACCAGATTCGTCACGTTCTGTGATGTATAATTGAGGAAAAAGTGTTTCCATTGCTCTTTTGCGATATATTTGAATGTTGAAACATATAAAAAATAACCTCATGAAAGCATAAAAACTTTTCAGCAATATTTTAGTGCTTTTTTGAAATTCAGATGTTTCCTTTACCAGTTTTTTTTAGGGCTATTTAAATTTTGCGCATATCCAAGGGTAATGGAAACGCACCAAATGCAAGCAGTGTAATAGTGTTTTAACCAGAACATATTGTATTGATGTCACAAAACAAGCGTAAATTGAGTACGGTGTCGCTTTTGTGTTTCAAAACAAGGGATAAGTCGTGTTTTTTTCGCTGAGCAGTTCCTTCTTTCCTAAAGAAAAAAAACATCCTGTGGTCATGTAAAAAATGTTAGTCGGTTTAATAAGGGTCAAGTCATTGGCATCAAGCAGAGAACTTACAGAAACGACTAAAATGAGGCAAAGAGCTGTCCAACACATTATTAAAAACTGGAAAGATGGTGGGAAACCTTTGTCCTCTAGGAAGAAATGTGGTCGGAATGAAATCCTGAATGATTGTTTTATAGGCAATCACTTAAATGTGTGGCCTAATCAAATTGAAGAAAAACAACAGTAGAACTCAGGAATAAGTTTAGTATCGAAAATAAGAGCATTTCCACAAGTACAATGCAAAGGGAACTCAAGGAAAACCAATAATTAGTAAGGCTAACCAGAAAAAAGGCTTCAGTTTGTTAGCGAGCATAAAGATTAGACTCTGGAGGAATGGAATAAGGTCATGTGGTCTGAGGAGTCCAGATTTACCCTGTTCCAGAGTGATGGGCGCATCAGGGTAAGAAGAGAGGCAGGTGAAGTGATGCTCCCATCATGCATAGTGCCTACTGTACAAGCCTGCGGGGGCAGTGCTATGTGATGTGGAGTTGCTTATTGAAGCTTATTTACACAATGCCACAGCTAATGCTATAATCAAAGCTTAAGGTGGTCCAACAAAATTTTTAGAGTCTGTGACCTATTTTTTGCCTTTTTATTCTTTAACTTAAGTGAAGTTCTTTCACTTAACTTAAGTGCTTGAAATGTTCATCCCTAACAAGCTGTTTCATTCTGGGAAGTGTCACTGAAAAACCTTTCTCCCTCCTCTGCTGCTGACACATTACAGTCCCCACCAGTCATGTGACCTCATTACCTCACGTCTCTCGCTGCCTCTTAACCTGAACCTGCTACGCTTGAGCTGTGACATCTGAAGCGCTGTCCTGTAATTACCCTGGCGTGCTCGAGCTTGACGGATTTTCTGAAAGGCGTGCATTGGAAATTTCCTCACTGAGTTTATTATTGACAAGATGAATCAAATCTGTTTGACTCGTTTAATGAAATGCAGTATTAAGGCTGGAAACCCTCTTGTGTTTGGGTGCTTGGTTCTTCAGCAGTTTGGGTTTCATGTAGCTGTAAAAAATGTAATATTTAGTGACAGATTTGCTGCTAAAACCAGCGCTAAGAAAGCTGTTTTTATCAAACATTCTTAGAGATTTACTACATGTTCTCTCTAAAACTGCCGGCAGCACAGAGAGGTTTAGATACATCTATGTTGGCTGAGTATCTATTTTTACTCTCATTTCTCGCCTAAGTCTTTCTGCATGTTGGTGGGGTATTTTCCGCCCTTTTCCTCGCCTGATTTCATGCCCTTTCTTCTCGGGCATCTTGGGCCTAATCCAAAAGTTTAATAGCCTCACATTCAATAAATTAGAAAAAAGGCTTCCCTGCACTTGACCCGCCATGAGCAAATGCCTTCCAAGGGCGTTAGAAAGCGGCTTAGTGGAAGCAGCTTCGCGTCTTACGTAAGCAAAGGCACCCCCTCACTTTTATAGTCAAGGGGGGAAAGAGTGAGAGAGAAGAGCGGGAGAGTAATCAGCAAAGACGAAGGAGAAGTTGGCAGGAAGGGAAAAGAGGACGATGTAAAAGACTTCCAGTCCCGCAGGAGTCGTGTGTTCGTTTAAAACTCGTCCCAATTAATCTCCCGCCAAAATTCTTCCCCTCTTAACTCCATTTATGTGTCTTTGCCAGTTCCAGATAAACATTCCTTCACTTTCTCTTCCTCCATCTATTCCACTCTCCTTCCACATTCAGCAAAGCAGCGTCTACGCACATGAATAGATTTGACTAATGTCTTTATTTAGCTTTTAATTACCATGAATCCTCCCCATCACCTGCTGAAGCCCAGTACAAACCTGTAATAACCAAAGGGAGGGGGTTTATCACTTCAACCCCCCGACTTTCCCTCCCTGCAGTCCTTGTCAACACAGAGCCGATCACTCTTCTGCACATGTGCGTTGGAAGCTGGAAGCAGATTAGAGACACTGATACGCAGTGACTGATGTGAGTTTTCCACAACATGAGGGGTGCTTATCATATTTGTGTGAGCAGGGAGAGTATTTCAAAGTAAATGTCTTTAGTGGTTCAACCCACATCCTGACTCCAATCATTTATTTTTCACTTAGTTGGTAGAAAACCTAATCTATTCGCTGAACAGCTCCAAGATTTTTGATAGTGATTTTTTCAAGCAAAAGTATAATATTAAGAGTTAAAGATGCAGAGTGGTGCATTTTTTTAACCTTTATGTCGACACTCGAGTACCTCTGCAGCGTCCTTACCTGCTTTACCGCACATAAGAGGGATTTTTTTGGAAAAACCCTTATTTCAGCTTCCGTCTGTGACCCTTTACTTTAGCAGCTGTCCTTTCAAAGGCAGGGTATGCAGGAAATTTTGATAGGTTTCGTTCATTTTCTTGGATACAACATCCAAACTGGGCTCCTCCTCTGTGGCTCAGTGTCAGCGGCTGCACATGCTCACTGCCTCTGACCGTGGCTAATAGCATGGCTAACAGTCGTAGCTTTGTAAAGATACCATAGACGGTAAAAAAAAAAAAGCCCTGCGAGCACCTGCAGCATCACGTGAGAGGAATTCAAGAGCCGTACACCTGATTTCCTGCAGGTAAATGACATTCACTGAAAGTATAGTATCATTCTTCCTCTGTGTTGCCAATGAATATTAGTTATCGGCCTCCTTGACTACTAATAATCAGTATATGCCCTGAAAAAAACATGCCAGTTTATCTCTTTTGAAGACCAATATTGGCATGTATCAGCACTTAAGACCTATATCTGTATAAGTATTATCACTGAAGACTCACAGTGATACTGGCTTGCATTGGTTTGTTTGCTGTTAGTTGCTTATTCATAATGGTAATGTGGCTGCGAGACATTTTTTCTTGCCATATAGAAGATGAAAAAATTATGAATAGGAAGGGTTTCCATTTGAATGATTTTTATTCTTTATTTTGTTCTCATTTAAAAAATAATAATCACTTCCCACTGCAGTTCAATTTGCAGCTACTTTATTATGTTTATTCCTATGCAAAATAAAGAAATAAATTACTGATAAAGGAAATATTTTTTTAGTATTCCTGGGCTCAGTAATAAATCCACAGCTGGTTGAAGCTGTCGGCCCCCTCAGTCACACAGACGCTCACAGGTGCACAACAACAATCAGCCAGATGAGCCGAGGTGTATCTCAGCCCCCCCCCCCCCCGCTGTTCCCGGCAGTGATGAGGGAGCTGAATATCTCCCACACTGTCAAAGTGGAGTCCCACACTCTCTGTTTGAGCGCCATGCTGCCGTCACTCTGCTCTCTGCCACACTGCGGATGTGTCAGTCATTGTGTGCTGGACTAAACTCATCAGAGCGAGCTGGTCTGCTGTGCAGCAGAGCATGAAGGGAGATAGCAGCACTTTGGCTTCACTTTCCCTGGCTCCTGCTTTCGCCTTCTGTGTTTTACTCCTCTGACACTGCTATCAGGGAGGAAGAGCAGCAGAATTGATAGCTTTGTGTTGACATGTTCTGAAAATCCTTTCCCCCCGAGCTATATTTCTAGAGCGTTTTCACCTTTATTGATAGGACAGCTGAAGGGAGACAGGAAATGGGAGTCAAACCAGCAACACTTTCAAGAAACCTACATGTTCCCTCTGCATATGAGCTTGAATGTTGGATTTGTTAAACTTTTCTGTAACATATATATTAATTTTGCATATGTTGAATTTTGCTTTTAATGCACCATACACTGCCTGGTCTAAAAAAAAACCACAGACTCTTAAATACCGTTGTACTGCCTTTAGCTTTGATTGCAGCACGCATTCACTGTGGCATTGTTTAAATGAGCTTAGATAAACAACCTTAGATCATAGCACTGCCCCCACAGGCTTGTACAGTAGGCACTTGAAATCGTAGGAATCGCTTTACCTGATCATGGCTGTGTCCGAAACAGCCTACGAATGTACTACATACTACATACTAAATGTGTTTATACTGTTTACTACATACCAGAGGTATGACTAGAATGCCAGCCATTCACACTGTAGTATACTACTCAGTTACCCATGATGCATTTCAAACCTCCGACGACAAAAATCGGAATTCTATTTCGGCATTTTGGACATACCTTTATGCGCGCCATTATGCTATCGAGGAAACTTCCGGTCGGCTCCAAAACAAGAGCCCAATTTACAAAAGCATTAAAGAACTAAAAGAAGATAATAAAAGATGCTTTTATTTTGAAAACAGGACGTTTGCTACTCGCTAGCTTTTAGCTGAATGCCGGTCTCTAGACGATTTCCATTTTTGCTTGCAATGCGTTATGGGGCGTTTGAGTGTGACTAGTATGCCCACCTGGCATACTTCAATTTTTTTCCAATTGAGTATACATCCGGGTATTTCTCACACACTCAATCTTTTCATACTACCTAATGTGAACGCACTACATACTTATTTTGATGTCACACTTCGTATGAGTAGTACGTTAGTATGCCATTTCGGACACAGCCATTCTCTCTGGTGCTTGGTTGGCGCTGTTAGCTGGTTTATCTTACTGATGATAGATATAGGTTGCTTCCTAGGTACAACGGCAGTGCCCGCACGTCGTCCTGACCTCCGTTTCCTCTTCTTGCAGGGAACATTGGGCATAGCACTAGTTAGCATTGACATGCTACGGGCTGCTAACAGCTTAATCCTTGTATGTAAACAATGCAAATATGATATATGTATAAAAATCAGAAAACACTGACTAATTTCTTTGAAGTCATGAAGCTACTTTGCAGTCCCGCTAACGTGTCATTTTTACAGTGAATGGACATGTTTCTAATGACTTCTAACAGGATCTGCTAACAAAAGCTAAAGCTTGTTGGAAATAATCAGCAGATTTTGAAACAGTCAAAACCCTCGAGCGTTCAACAATAAGCGCCCAGAAAGTCAAAAACACATAAACCTTGGGAAGTAGACAGAAAGAAAACACCTTAAACCCAGTAACCCCAACAAAGCACATGCCTGCTGCTAGATAGTGGCCCCACCTATAGCAGCGGGGTAACGCTAGCACAGAGCAGGAAAACTACAGCAGGAGAGTTTTTTCTCCTCTTTATGCCAAAACTAACAGATGCAGTGTTGTGAGCCTCTCACACACATCCACAGACTCTCCTCACCGCTCTTTCCTCCGATGGGAGACTCCCCCTGTGGCGTGTTTACAGTTCAAATTGCCTGGGCTGCCAAAAGTTGTGATGAACGCGTTGAGGGGGACCCCCCTCTGCGGTACGAGTGTGTATATAGATGTGTGTGTGTGGGTTTGTGGGTGTGTAGGTGTGTGGGTGTGGGTGAGCGCTGTCACTTCTCCCTGCTGGGCTGTGAAACTCTAAGTGGTGTATTGGGTTTTTGCTGAAACAGAGCAGGTGTTTGTGTGGCAGTGAGATTTTTGAGTGGAAGCCTTCTTATCCTCATTTGAGCTTTTTTGACTCTGTTTCCCTTAAACACAGCATGTGTTTCATTAGATTCCAAAGCCTATGTGGGGACTTAACACCTCATTTGCGTTTCCAGGTGGTGGACCTGTACTGGGGTGTGGACCCGGAGGAGTGGGACAGTCCTGAGCTGCAGAGACTCAGAATGAAGCTGCTGGAGGAATGTCTAAAGACCTCAGCAGGACCATGCTTTGTGGTAAGTGTAAAAATCTCTCACATTACAGTTGATAACTAACAAAAAATAAACATTACTTTCATTTTCTCCGAACAATCTTATCCTACTGCTTTCACACCATGGGCGTAGAATGAGGACAACAAGCTTGACAACAACAACACTAGACTTTTATTCATGAATTTTGTAGACAAGTTCTTGCGTTTTAGTCCAAGGATGATCTTATCTGATGAGTTTTGCACCACCTCACATCTCACTAAATCACATAATATACCATTGAATTGCATCCAACTTTATCATATAGGAACTGCGCTGTATGAGAAACCTGTGGTTTTTTTATTCGTGGACACTGGAGCTGAACTGGACTGCCTAAGGAGCAGAATAAAGCTAAAGGGGAGAGTGATAGAGCACGAGCTAAACCTTAAACACTGGTTAAGCTGTTGGTGATGACGTTCATTCCAACCCACATGCAGCAGATAAACTGCACCTGTCTGCTCAAACCTGAGATCTGTCAGTAAAATAAAGGGCCAGGTTACGTTAGCTCTGCTTGGTAGATGAGCACTGGCAGGACATAACAAAGATTCAGTAACGTTACATGTTACGGATAAACAGCAATGCTTTTGTATCAAGCAGGTTTGTTTTTCCTTGATTAACTTTTTAGGGTGTTGTAGATGAAGTTTTTATTTCTATTTTTGTCAAAAACAGGGGAAAAAGTAAAACTGAAAAGCTAAAACTACACATCTGTGAATGAGGTATGTGAAGACCTCTGCTCATAGAGAAAAAGTGTCATGATGCTTAATTAGAGCTGACATTTCAGTGATCTTTTGGAGATAATTTTAGGCTTAATGGGGAAAAAAAGCCACAAGGCTAAAGTGAAGAGAGAGAGAGAGAGAGAGAGAGAGAGAGGACAGGAAGAGAAATTGATGGTGAATTATTCAAATGGAACAGATCCGTTTCCAGAGGTTGGAATTGAGGTGAGAGATCACAGGGAGAAGTAATGCATTATGGGTAGGACAGGAGCGCCGGTCTCCAGGGAGCATAATCTCATTCAGTCTGTTCTGTATGTTCTCGTGCTCATGCAGCCCTGCACGTGCTGCTTCCTCATCTAAAAGTTGTTGTTGTCTTTCTTTGACACACAAACAAGCACACAAACTGTTCTCTGCACAACATGGGCAGAGCGTGATGATTTATTCAAGTTTATTTCCACGGAGCGCTGCCTCTACGCACACCAGAATTACTTTACCTGGAGGTTAAACTGCCTCAAGGACAAACTCAAAATACCATATTTGTTTGCCTGGTGAAAGTTATTTTTTTAGCTACAATGAAGCGATTTCTTGATCCGATATATCACCATACCTTCAATTTGGTACAACACCTATCGCGATAATACAAACATTGCTTTTCCAAACAACACAAATCGTGTCTTTCTTGATTCTCTCAACAACCTTTTTGTGAGAACAAATTTAAATTTGGCCAATTTAGAAGTTTGCTTAAGTGAACCTGGGCTGAGATTCAATACACAGTTTATTTTGATACTGTGAATATTGTGATACCAAAATAATTGACTAGGTATGCTTATTTCATTATACATTTCAATAATCTATCACAAACATTAGTCCTGATCATAAGTAAATAAGAGTCACAGCCTTACCTAGTGGTTAGACACGGAACTACAACTTTGTGGGTTCATCATTAACCAGTCAGTCAAGAGGTCAACATTTCCAATATGGCAATAATGGAAGTTTGTCTTCATAACATCTCAAATGCTTCAACTATACAAATGATATCAAAGGAAATTGGCCATCTGGTGGTTTTGAATGAAATGCTTTAGCTGCTGTCACTCTTTCCAGTCTGTTTTCCAGCTTTTAGGTCCCTTTAAAGCCTTCATTGTGAAATTGGACGGCTTACCCGCCAAAGCAAATTGAAACATAGTGTGTAATCTCAATCAGAGAAAACCTGACCAAATGTCCAGCTTCTGTTTTGAAAAGACGCTACACACACACTCCTCTAAGCCCCGGGCTTAACGTTGTACATCCTACGCGTCTTTCTTTCATTCACACCGGCCTCGCTGCCCTCAGTCTCTGCTGCAATTTCACCATCTTGACCCCGATAGACCTTGAGCGCAACACACTGCAACAGCGCGAAACTCAAACACACAAACACAGCCTTTCGTCCGTCTGTTTCTAACGTACACCCACATGTAAACACACACACAGCAGCAGTGTGACCTGAGGCGTTTTGTCTGTCGTGAGATTGTGAATCTGTTTGATACACGCTCTTTACACACCTCCACACACAAGCTTAGAGCACACATCAGTCTCATCTGGTTACTTTAAAGTCTGATGGCAAAGTTCTTGTGTTTTAGCTCAAGAATATCCAGAACCAGCTGCTTTAGTCCTCAGAGACGGGTTCCCCATAGTTGCCACACTCCGGGTCAGGCCTGTACTTTGGGAGCTCCAAGCAACGGTGCCAGCAACAGGGTCCTTTGATCAGGGACTTGGATCCCCGGTTATGACAGTTCTGGGTTGTCTGGGCTATCTCAGGAGTACCGCTGTTTATTTTTACGGGGTGGTAGTCCTAGATAAATGTGTGAGGACAGGGGGAAACGTCAGCAGAATTTAGACTCTTGTGTTTTTTTTTTGCGACAACATACAGTAGATTCTGAAAGTTTGGGTGTAATTTTATGTGTGATGATGCTTGTCTCTGGGCTCTTTCAGGCAAATCCTATTCTCCTCTTTTCACTGGTTTCATTTTCTTTCTCAGTCTTTGTTTGAAAAGGGTTGTCGCAGAAAAAAAGAGAAGACAAAAGCATTGCCGAGTTGGAAACATCTAAAGGAGAGAAAAACAGAGCGCTGTTTACTCATAACCTTGGGTTATATGTGTTTGTTAACCCTTAATTCTTGTATAACTTGAGTCGCACTCAGGCAATTCTACATTATTAAAGCTCCAGTGGCAGTTTTTATGTAGCTCTGAAATATGCTGAAATTTTCACAAAGGGGGGGGGGGTCTGCTGTTCTTTATTTGAGAAATACTTGTCAAGTGGCAATGCTGGATGTTCAGACAAAACTTGTGCAGAATTTCAACCTGCTACGGTAGAAAATCCTGAATCTGTCTGTAAACTGCTTAAAACTTCTATGATGTTGTCATCAAATAAGGATCTCCTAACTGGTTCATTACACATTGGATGGGCTGACCCCAAACACTAAATTAAAGCTCCTGTGGCGATTTTAACTTGTGTTGTTTTTGGCGCCTTCTGTGGACAAATGAGTACCTGCATATGAAAATTTTTTTTTTTTTTTTTTTTTTTTTTTTACTTCTTCTTTTTTAGGGATCAGGTGTGGGCAAGTACTGACAACAGGCCAATACTCAGGCCAGTCCTCCCAGCATTTATTATCGTGTAAAGCTAACAGCTAGCTAACGCGGTACTACAACACTTAAAAAAAGACACAGGACTTTCTTTTTTTGTACTTTACCCAGCACTTGTGGTAGAACCCATCCCTTTAAAACACTCAAATTGATTATAAAAACTAACTTTTTGAGTACTTCAATAAACTGTTTTGTTTTGCACTTACACTTTTATACTTTTTCCTTCACGGCAAACATTAAAGAGGGGCTAGTTTTTTTTCTTTTCTTTTCTTTTTTTTTTTTTTTTTTTTTTTTTTTTTTTTTTTTTTTTTTTTTTTTTTTTTTTTTTTTTTTTTTTTTTTTTGTTGTGCCTACTGGTATCCCTGTATTACATTATTTATGACTCAAATCAAAATTATCTGATTGGTTTGACCCCTCAAGGCATTTTGGGGCAGAAGTATTTGGAGACCTTGGTGTTTGAGGTCCACATCCCAATGTGTAAGGAACTTAATTGGGAGATCCTTGAATGTCTTGTGCTATTTTAGAACAGTTTGTTTTGATCAGTTTTTGGACAGATTCAGGTATTTCTGCAATGATGAAAAGATAAAGGTTTGAAAATTTGCCAAAATTCAGTTTGAACACCTAACAATTAAACACACTGTGACACGTAGGATCGAGAAAAGGTCAGTAAAGCCAGACTGCATCCATGGCGATCATTTATGTCACAAAAAACAAGGGAAGAAGATCAAAAAAAGGGGGGAGGTGTGAAGGTAGGAGTGGGAGTAACAGCTTTCTTAGAAACTCTCCAGAGACTTGACAGGTGTAAAGCAAGTGTGTTGTTGCTGTAACTGGAGACCTCTTTTGACACCTGTGTTCCCCCTCAGCCATCTTTATGTACAACGTGTCTTCTGTGTGAAGGGATTTTTTTTTCCATTTTCCTATTTTACATTCATTTCTCATACCTTTTTGTGGAAAAAAGGGGAAATCTCATCTGTTGAAGGCTTCACTTTGATATGTTTTCGCAGACGTGTGAGGATAAAGATGTGGAGCCTGTCTTCAGAGGAGTCAATTCTTATAAACCGTCTTTTTATTGGATGTGTCAGTCTTTCTTTATGAGCGAGAATCAATTTCACCAAGTGTCTTTCAAAGGGCACAGCTGAACACAGGACAGGTGGCGGCGCAGGGCTGTTAAACACACACACACACACTCACAGATACACACACCCCACCACCACCAATCCGCTACACCTGGCTGAGAGAACAGGGGGCTTTTCTCTAACCTGTCGATGCAATAAAGACGGTTTCCATGGCGATCACAGGGGTTGGCATGGTGATGGTGTCATTGACCCGGAGATTAGCCATGACAATGAGCCACATCTTTTTTTTTCTTCTTCTCCTTCTTCTTCTTCTTCTCTTCCTTTGCTGTTTAACAGTCTCAAATTCCCACATGGAGGTTTAAGAAAACTTTAAAAATGCCTGAAGGACACAAAAACGCTGCTCATCCAGTTCCTCTACTTTCTTCACCATGAAGCAGGTTTACCTCATGAAAGAGGATATTTGGGGCTCATATTTTCTCTGTCGACTCCATTCAGTTCAAGTGATGTAACTGCTAATATGATAGCCTCAACTGGCAAGAATTGGCAACAGTGAAAATTATACAGTCTGTAAAACATGAAATTTAGTAATATCCTGCAATAACTAAGGTAAAACTCTTTGTTTTGTTCTTTGTTTTGTACAGAAGATACTAATCCCAATAAGCTTTGACTGAAACTGAAGTTAGATCCAGTGTTCATCTCAAATAATAAAAATGAAAAAAAAAATTAACATAAAGATGAATGACGTGCCACCCCAATTCGTACAAAAGTGAAGTCAAAATACTTCCCATTTTGTGATGCTTGGTATTTTTTTAAGTTTCTTTGCAGTGATCAGAAATCATGAATGTTGCTCTGACTTTCTCTCCTATAGAATCTAAAATAGCCAAATTAGCATGATAACCAAACATTTTAGTCACATTGTTTACCAATATTACACTAACAAGAGCTACAGTTTTACCCATAGACTGAATAACAATCGGACGTAGTCTCAGTGACATCATCCATCTGTTTCTGGAACAGAGTTCTGAAGCGAAATAGATGGTGCGGCCATGTTGGAACAGGGTGGGTGTCTAACAGCCAACAGCTGTGGGGCACTGGTTCGTCACATGTGCCGTTGCACTTAAATCTACACAGTCTTATCAAACTAATATTTGTTTCTTTTCAAAGCCATTACCCTCACTGCAGTGCCAAAACTTATGCAGCAAATATCTGAAGAGTCGCTGCTGCGTTTCTCTGATTGATTGACTGTGTGACTGATTGATTTGTTGATTCGTACTGTAGCTGCACACAATAACTTAGTCCAGTCTCCCAATCAGCTCATCAGATAAAGTGCACTTAGCCAGAGTACAAAAACCCTTTCCAAGGATGAAGAACAGAGAGGAGGGAGGAGAGGGGTGCGGCTAAAAGTGTGGGGGGGGCTTGCTCTGCATGTGCTAATGCTAAAGCAACAAAAGATTATAAACATTCTGTGGAGTGTGGAGTGTTTTTGAAAACCTGGTTTTGTCGTTTTGATGGAAAACTCCAGCTGGTTTTATCCCAATCGCTCTCTCACCCTCTCTCTCTCTACACACACACACACACACACACACACTCAATCGGTCACATCCTGTGTTATCACCGCGAGGTGAGCTGACAGTGACTTTGTCAGCAACTTGGAGAGCTACTATCTCTCACACACACTCTCAACGGTGTGTCCCTCTCTCAGCTTTACTGCAGAGCCATGACTCATAGAGGAGCTCATATCATAGGAGGGTAAACGAGGTGACCTGTGAGGTGGCACAGAAATCGCTGCTACAAGATCTGTTAAGGGTCAGAGAATTAGCATCACAGAAACTAGCTACAAGGCTATGGTTGTTAAAATAGTATTAAATAGTAACAACTACTCAGAAGATGTCCAAATATGAGTGTCCGCACCTACAAAACTCCGAAACCAAAACATGATTCAGAAGCTACAGTTGGCTAGTGCTAATTGTTTGCTAGCGCAGTTAGCCGACTAGCTGCATAAGATTACACTAAATCAGTTTTTCACAGGCCACAGATTATGTGATCATATCAGGTACTACATTAAACATATATGTCCTTGAATGATGCTTGTTATTAAAGCTAACAGCCCATGAAAGCGAATGTTAGCCGTATATGCTGTGTCATGGTTTGAACAAGTGCGATACAGTAACTTTGGTCTAACACAGACTTTCATTCCATTTTGTACCAAGTCCTCATTTTCTACAGAGATAGACAACATAAAACTAGCTTGATGCTCGTGTGCGTATTTGGGAAATTGCATTGATATTCTAGCAGTTAGCATACATCAATTTAACTTTGGTTTTAAAACATAATTTCAACTTTCATCAGTTACTCTTTTTGAAAAATACTTAAAACACAAAAGCGTCATAATTCTAAAAGGTAATGTTTTTCAAACAGGAAGTGCAGACTCATGGCTGAATTCAGCTTTACTACAGCAAGCTCAAGGTTCCAAACAACTCAAAGCGTTTTTACCCAGCCTACTTCAGCCAGTAATATACTAAAAAAACATTGATGTACAATTTTTATGATCAAAGATATCTTAATCCATTGACCAATTCCATATGTATTTTCTCATAAACCCCCAAAGAATTGTGACAGAAAATTCAAATTGATAAGGTAACTGATAAAGAATCAGACCGATAAGAGCATTGGTATCAATAAAATCTTATCAATACCCATCTCTATATTCAGGGGATTCTTTTTTTCTAATTTTCTTCTACTTGGCAACCTTCCCCTGGATGTTCATTTAATCTACAGTGTTTATTCATAAATCAAAGCTTAGATAAGGCATGTGATCCGATATCCGACCTTGGAAATGGCGCCTCCTCCCCCAAAACACCTGACAATGTACAAAGAAGCTGCAAAATGACCTTCTGTACCAGAACTGTGGGAATGTAAATGAATCTACCCGAGGCGTTAGTGGGCTCTGAGAGTAGGCCGCTCCTACAGTCCACACCACATGCCATCATCTCATTCTGCTTGTTCTCCGCATCTGTTCCCACTGCGAATGCCAAGAGAATGAGGAGTCCAACATGGAACGGCTTTGAAGCGTCATTGCCGCGGGCGAAAAAGCCAACGTGGTTTTCCTGCTCAGCCAAGCTCACAGTCCCTCGCTCGCTCTGTGTCTTCGCCCCAAAGGCCTCAGCTGCATGGAGTAAAGATCAGCTGGTCATGAAGTGGAGGGTTTCCTGTGTTGTTGTTGTTTTTTGTTTTTTGTTTTTTTGCCTCCACTGTCCTCAATGTGACTGAAAAGGCAAAGAAAGGAGAGCGGGAGGAAGTGGCCCTGATCATTTCCGATGGCATTGAATCAGCTGCCACTCAAAAAGATAGGAGCGTGGATGCCAAGAGGAAGAGCGGGGGGCTTACAGGAGATCTGCCATGTGGACTGGGAGATAATAGTGGGATGAAAAGGCCACAATTTGATTTGATGACGCCTAATTATGCAGCTTCTTTGCTGAGTGTTCTGCTTTCTGACGAGCTGGGCGCAACTGTAGATATTGACTGATAAAGCTGATGATGATGATGATGGCACACTTGAATCACATTTATCAGTCTTAGATTCGATTCCTACAAATCTTCATTAATTCATTAATTTCTTTTGATCCAAAGAGGCTCCCATCTGTTCTGCATATAAAGCAAATCTGCTCATTTTGGTTAATGCTGCTGATTACGGAACATTAACACATTTGGCCGTTGCTGAATGTTTTATTCAACTCTATGTCATTCAAGCATTTGCTTCGCAACAGCAGAACAAATCTGCTTTTTCTCACTGAAAACAAGACGAATAGAATGACTGGACTCAGGAACTATTTGCTCACAGACGTTACAATAAAGGGGAATGATGAGTTTTGTTTCTTCTAGAGGAATTTTAGACGTATTTAAGTTGTGCTCATAAGTTTACATACCATGGCAGAATTTATCAGTTCTTGCCCATTTTTCAGAGAATTTGAATGTTAACACAAAAACTTTTCTTTTACTCATGGTTAGTGTTTGGGCGAAGCCATTTATTAACAAACAATTGTACGCTTTTTAAATCATAATGACAACAGAAACTACGAAAATTACCCTGATCAAAAGTTGGTTTTGGTCAGAAGAAAGCCATTTCTACACAAGTGCCACAACGTATCCCTCTCAAAATATACCAAATAGAACACAGACAAGCCTCAATACTTCTGGAACAAAGTCATTTGGTTGCAAGATGAATGCAGCATGTTTTTAGAAAATACTGGAGACGTACTTGGACGTTCCAACATGACCATGATCCAAAACACAAGGCCAAGCGTACCTGCCATTGGCTACAGAAGAATAAAGTGGAGGTTCTGGAGTGGCCATCTCAGTCTCCTGACCTTAATATCATTGAGCCACTCTGGGGAGATCTCAAACCTGCAGTTCATACAAAACAGTCCAAGAATTTACAGGAACTGGAGGCGTTCTGTCAAAAAGAATGGGCAGTTTTACCATCTGAGAAAATAGAGACCCTCATCCAAAACGACCACAAAAGACTCAAACTGTCATTGATGCTAAAGAGGGAAATGTATGTAAACTGTAATCAGGGTCATTTTAGAATTTTCTGTTGTCAATTTGTTTAAAAAGATTAAACACAGTTGTTTGTTAATGAATGACTTCACCCAACCACTAACTATGAGTAAAAGAAAAGCTTTGTGGCCAACAAATCATAAATTCTGCCAGGGTTTGTAAACTTTTGAGCACAACCGTAAGAAGTGGTCACTTTTCTGTTCAGTTACTCTAACACGATGTTCTCATCTACTTTTATCATTAATGTTTGTTAAATGCTGTTGGATAAGAAGTGAGTTATTTTTGGCGGTTTGTGACGTATGGTGGGCAGATGGCGTTTCTTTGGAGCAACCTTGTGTTTGTCTTTCTCACTTGCTCACAATTGTTGTTTTTAACACTTCCTGTAAATATGGATGTTGGTGCGTGGGAGGAGAAGTGCAACATTTTCTTATAGGAACAGCACAAATGATTTAAAGCCCTCAGCATGTACGAAAACCATTTCTCTCGTGGCAAAACTGACTCAATCTGATGCCCAAACAGCGCCACGGTTGAAC
This sequence comes from Thalassoma bifasciatum, assembly GCA_008086565.1. Taxonomy (NCBI): domain Eukaryota; kingdom Metazoa; phylum Chordata; class Actinopteri; order Labriformes; family Labridae; genus Thalassoma; species Thalassoma bifasciatum. The sequence continues at coordinate 36,109 of RPOG01000573.1, read as the reverse complement.
ATGCAGTTCTGGAATTTACTGATGATGATTGTACCGCTCTCCTTCCTCTCTCTTCTCCTCTTCAGGGTCTGGTGGGAGAAAAGTACGGCACCATCCGAGTGCCGGGGGAGGTGGAGTCTGCTGAGTTTGAGATGATCTTGGATGCAGCTGTGGAGGCGGGGCTGGACACACACATCTTGGAGGAGTGGTACTGCAGGGATGAAAACTCTGTGCCACCCGCATACTACCTCAAACCCAAAGCCCAGATGCTCAAGAACTTCCAGAACTCTGTGAGTACAGCTCAAAGTCACTGTTGTATAATACTTGTGCTCGAAATGACCGACCCCTGATAGCCAGTTTGGGTTTTTTCTGAGATTTTAATTTGTAAAACTCTGCCATGAAACAGAATCAGCCTGTATAAATCGTTATATATCAATTTCTCCTGATCAAACACATGTTTATTCCCTTTGTGATAGATTAAAAAACATGAATATATATCAGAATCCCTCAGAGCACACTGAGTCCTCACTCTGAACTGTAAACTCAGACTGTCCTCTCGCTGCCCTCCCGCCCCGCTCAGATGGAGTCGAGCAGCGCAGCCAAGACGAAGAACGACAAGGCCTGGAGGAACGTGTCGGAGGAGATCAAGAGGATCTTCCGGACGTCGGTGCTGCAGCTTCAAGAGAAAGGGACCATGAAGAGCGCTCAGGCCAAGAAATTCCTCTGCTCTGGTGACTTTTTGCACATTATTTTTTTTTATCCATGTCACATCATTTGATGACTTATTGTCAAGCATCTTCCTCAGACTGTCTGACAGATATCTAAGAGAAATCATCACTTTTGATCCTTATTATCTATCGTACATGTACCCAAGCTTATACACTGCCTGGCCAAAAATAACAAAGGCATCACCAAATAAAGGTCACACACTAATATTTTGTTGGACCACCATTAGCTTTGATTAAATCCTCTGTGGCATTGTTTCTTTAAACTTCTGCAATGTCACATGATGTATTTCCACCAATTTTTGCATTAATTTTTCACCAAGATCTTGTCTTGATGATGGGAAAGTCTGACCACTGTGCAAAGTCTTCTCAAGCACATCCCAAAGATTCTCAATGGGGTTAAGGTCTGGACTCTGTGGTGGCCAATCCATGTGTGAGAAAGATGTCTCATGCTCCCTGTACCACTCTTTCACAGTTTGTGCCTGATGAATCTTTACATTGCCATCTTTGAACATCCCTGTGCCATTAGGGAAGAAAACATTCATTGATAGAATAACCTGGTCATTCAGTATATTCAGCTGACCTCATTCTTTGGGCACATCATGTTGCTGAGCCTAGACCTGAGCAACTGCAGCAACCCCACAGGCTTGTACAGTAGGCACTACACATGATTGGTGCATCACTTCACCTGCTCTCTTCATACCCCGATGCGCCCATCACTCTGGAACAGGGTAAAGCTGAATTCATCAGCCCACATGACCATCTTTTATTCCCCCAGAGTCCAATCTTTATGCTCCCTAGCCTTTCTTTTCCAGTTAGCCTTACTGATGGTGGTTTTCTTGAGGCTACACAGCTGTTCAATCCCAATTTTTTGAGTTCCACAACCACAGGGTCATTACATCAGCTGGGGTTAAATAGCTTGTTGCCAGGTGAAAGATAATCGCCCACGCAGTAATTATCCAATAGGAGGCTTGTACCTATTTGCAAAGTGAAATCCAGGTGGGGACTTTTTTGGCTAGGCACTGTATCAGATAGTGAAACACAAGATTAGCATTGTAGCTGACGTGATTGAGCATTTCAACTGATTATTTTTAGCTCCTAAGTTCGTCACAGTTTTTCATGATAGAGGCCATTTGTCGTGATTGGTTCCTCGAAAATAGAACGTTACCCCGCATAGGAAAACAATCTCATGGCAACTCTTGTACACAGCGTCATCGTGTTGCTAAATTGATAACAAGAGCTGAGAAGCAATCAGAATCTGTCAGATCCAGCTCAGCTCGCGACAGTGATTGATCGATCACGTTGTTTGTTCGGCTCTAAGTGTGCGCTGCAATGTCACGTACCAAACGAAACATCCCTCGGACCACTTCTATCCCATTTACCCGTCACTTTCCTTCATTAGAGGCAGCCCAAAGCTCCTCTATTCATATCAAACACAGAGAGTGGAACACAAAAACAGTTATTATTATGAGTTTTCAGACTTCTGCTGGCACAGAAAAAGCCAAAGGTCCACTTCTGACATTTGAGCATTTCCTCCCACTGCTTGTTTTTATAGAGCTCCGTGTGCTTCAGACGAGAGTTTCTCCCCATTTGGGAATCTCTCCGTTATTACTGAATTGTTTTGACAGCACTAAAGTAAGACATCTTTTCATTTCTCAGGCTGTCAGTGTGGGAGAGGAGCGAAGGAATATGATGACAGGTTCCTCTTTAACAGTCCTTCCTCTGTTCTTATGGAGCAGGCAGCAAAGAGACACATGAGGGCTGAAGATTTTTTATTATCTGTGAAGTACAAGAATAAGAAAATACAAGGTGGAACGAAAACTATGAATGGATTCAAAAATGTTATATAAAATGAATTAAATAAGACAAGTTGCCTTTAGAGTCAAGTCAAATTAACATGGGTATACTTTGGGTAGAAGTGACCTTTAGGTGAACTGCAGACCCTTTATATGAAGCAGTTCATGCATTTATGCATGTCTTTTCATTTATTCACATAACTCTATCGCCTCTCCATTGGTCAAATACTTTTGTCTGTTTCTAAACATTCAGAAATGGGTCAAAACAAATGGTTAGTTATCAAAATTTGTCTTTCTAAAATGTAAAAGTAGAATTTATTGCAGAGCATTGTGCAGCTTTCTTTCGCAATGCAACAATTTTGTTGGCTCCTTTTCTTTCAGTTTGAATTATAATGCCTAAAATCTAACCCGTAATTTTGTTTTTATTAAACAAAAGTGAATTAAATATTGCAATTTTAAAAATATATACATATATTTTGGAAGGAATTTTGCAACCAGTGCAGACTTTAATTGATAGTATGTTTTTTAAAAAGGGGGAAAAATGCTCTTACAAAGAAGTTTTTAAAAAGTGAACCAAAAAACAATGAAACAACACTTACAATAATGAAGATTTTGTTCTAATGTCCCAATTAATTTGTTGAAAAATAAATATGCATAAGAAATGATAACATTGTTTACATTTTGTATTTCATTTACATATTTTTCTACAATGATTTATAGTGTTTGGCATTCCAAGGCTTCATCAGCCTGCATCAACCTGTTCCTAAAGTATATTATAAAGCTATTTAGGACCATGTAGTTCATCTTTAAACAGATAAAAGAAAAACTGAGATTTTTAATAGCTTTTAAATCATTTCTTTTCCTTTTCCGAAACCAAAAACTAGATTAACATCTGGTATTCAGTCTCAGTCTAACAGCAGTAAAAGTCACCTGGGAAAAATCTAAAGATAAATTCCTTTTTTCTGTTATTCATTACGATAATAAATTGGTAAATGAACTGATACAAAACAAGCCAATCACAATGTTTTGTAACACTTTCATTTTATGTTTTTCTGGCATCTGTCAGCCTCCATGGAGCAGCGTATGCCGTCTGTTCATAAAGACAAGTTCAAAGCTCATCAAGATATCGTTGCTCATCTTTTATAACTTTTTTTGATAAAAGCTTACACCTGTTTATGTCAGTTTTTAAGCCCTCTAATTGAGCTCACTGGGCTCGACGCGGCGCTTGATTTTGCTTCGAGGAGAAAGTTGTGCTGCCTCCTGGATCTCTCCTTTCACACTTTTCTCTCTCTCCCACCTAATTAGCTGCTACCATGTGAGCAAAACTACACAGGAGACGCTGGCAGAGTTCCAGTCAGCCGCTGATACAGTTCAGCGGTGCTGGCTTATGTGATTTTTATCAACTCTGTTTCTACTTAAATAAAGCTCAGGAGACATCTGTGTAATCAGGGGCTAAAGGCCTCGAAAATCTGCCCAGCCAAATCCAAAGCCTACATCTGATAGACGTTTATCTCTGGAAGTTGTACATTATAATCCAGTGGTGGTATTTATCAGCTTAAATCCAAACGGATGCTTTAGTTTCTGAAGTTATTACACACAAAGGCGTTTTTTGAATTCTTAGAAATGTCCTCAAATTGACTTCCTTTTCCTTCTTTTATCAGCCTTGGAGGATGAACTTGATTTCGCCCTTGGGAAACAAACGCCTGCCTTTCTCAGGAAATGTGTATGCTACATTCGCAAGATCTCCAACTTCGACCGCTTCGCCAAAATCCCCGACATGACCCGCTACATGGACATCGTGGTGAGCGGAGACCGCGTGATGCGCAACCAGGAAGCCTACGAACGCCTTCTGAAGGTTCGGGACGAGTTCATCCCCACCATCGTCGCTGCCTCCAACCTCCGTGTCTATTCATCCGTCACGCACTGCGACATGAAGCTCGGCTACTCCCAGGAAGTGGAGAGTCACTACGTGGAGGGTCTGTGCAAACAGTTTTACGAAGACATGGTGGATATCATTCAGGCCACAGTGCAACAGAACTTTGAGACCGAGTCCGACCCGCTGTACGACGAAATCCTGCAGCACCTGTCGCTGTGCAAAAGCTACGCGGCGCTCTACGAGTTCAAGACCGAGTCGTTGGATTACATTCAAGAGTATCTCATGCCTTCAAAGGGCAGCAGGATGAGCCCCATGGTGGTGTACGGGGGTCCATGTACGGGGAAAACACTGCTGCTGTCGGAGGTGGCGAAACAGGTGAGACACAAGAAAGAAAGTTTGAATCTTTTTAAAAGCGCTTTTTCTTCCCAACAACCAAATAAGGTAAACAGGAAATACCAAATCCAAATAGTACAGCAATGCAAGTGTTTCCTGGTTTTCAAATACTAAAAGTATCACAGCGTGAGCGAAGCATAGAAACAAGCTACAATTTCAGCAGCAAACTCAGCTTGCAGCCCCTTTGGACCTTCATTGTCTATCTAACCATCAGAGACACAGGTTTTCTTAATTAAATAATCCTGGTTAGTGTGATCCAAAAACAGGAAGAGCACCCTCACACAGGTTAAGCTGGTATTCTATGGCATCTCAGCTTGCAGCCCCCAAAACCGTCTTTGTCTAAACATCAGAGAATCATAGAAATTTAAGTCATCTGCTTTAACACAAGAAGTGCACCATAAAACAAACTAAGCTACAACTGATAGCAGCTCGGCTCCCAGCCCATGTGACCTATCTGTGACCCCTATGTACAGGGGTCACAGATATCCTAATTATTTAAGTAAATGTTCTTAATAAGTGTAACCAACAAAAGTAGAGTGCATTAAAAAAGAAACAAACATTTGCTTAAAACAAGCCAACATTTGCAGCTGCTCAGCTAGCAGACCATTTGACCTTATTCGTCCATTTCACCACCCAAGAGACAGGTTTTTAAAGGAAAACTGCTTAAGTGTATGCTAAAAAAAATTGAAAACAAAATTAGCAGTCTCATACAAGCTAGGCTATTATTAGTTGCAGCTCAGCTTGCAGCTGGAGAGAACTTCTTTGTCAACCTCAGGTTTTTAAAGTGAAACTTCTCTATGTAGTTGAACATAAAAACAAGAAAAGTGCTCACATACAACTTAAGCTGGTATTGCTGACAGCTCAGCTTGCAGCCCCTGGCACCTACTTTATCCAGAGGTCAAAAAGATGTTGATTTGTGTTAAGGTAACTTCCTAAATCAGAGTAACCTCAAGGGAGGGAGGGCTCTTTCAAACATTTTATTGTATATTTTCAGTAGCTCAGCTGGCAGCCCTTGAACCATGCGTGTCTGTAAAAGCAGTTAAAGACCAGAACAGCCTGAACAGTTGTTCTGCGACTGTTACCAGTATCACGATCAGGACATTTTCATGCTTCAAAATCCAGTTTTTGTCTCTGTTTTTCTTTGATCCTCTGCCTTTCTTCCTCCCTCTCTTTTTGCCGCCCCTCATCATCACGCTTCCTCTCATCTGTCCGCCTGATCAGAGCATGTGTCCGTCTTTGCACAACAGCGTATGAGGGGGCGTGCAACTGTTCATCTCTCCTCATCAAACGCTCGCTTGACCATCTGTGTGTCTGCCAAAAGACCGTCGCCGTGCACTCCTGTAATTCCCCCGTGAAGCCGCTTGTTCCTCCGCGTCTGCATCTGCATGCACCTTCATGGGTGTGCGTCACTTTGCTTTTATGTGCTAACATCTGTTGAGACTTCTCCAAACACGTGTTTAATAATGTAAATTTGAGTGCGGCCGTGTTTGCGCGCTTGCACCCCATTCTGCTGCTGTTGTGTGTGCCATCTGGCTGCCCGGCAACATTAGGATCACACCAGCCTACACCCACAGATCTGGCCCTCCTGTCCAACCTTTGCAATAACCGGCACAATGATGCACTCATTTATCGTAAGGGTTAGTCATATAACCCAAGGTCAGTGTGTGGTTGTATGAAACACTGCTTAAAGATTAAGTGACACCAATGAACCAGCCACAAAGCAGAGATCAAAGCCTTAACTTTGCGCTCAAGATTAGTAGAGGGTGTAAAAGTGAAAGAAGAGTCTGGAAGCAAAGTTAAAATACAGTAAAAGAAGGTTTATAACTTCAGGACGACAACACTAACGACATCTACAAATCTACACTGAAGGCAAGTGAGAGGAGTTGCCTGTTTGTATCATTACAGCTTGGCCAGGTTTCGAGCTTCCATCAGGGGAATTTATTTGATTCCTCCAAACCTGTCCTGATTTTCAAACATCTTTCATGTTTTTCCAACACCAGGTGGAGCTTTCAAAGCTCCCCTCCAGCATGCTGATACTGTTTCCTCAAGTGAAAACAGTGTTGGAAAAAAATAATCCCTTACATCAACATTTAGAGGCTTTTTCGAAAGTCTTAAAGGGCTAATTTCTTTTTTCTTCCATTAAGCAGTCTGTTTTTGCCTAATAAAGGGAACGACTTTCTGTAAAGATCATTTCAACTGTTTGACTTCTGTAACTCTGCCCACACAGATTAGTCTTTTGATTTATTACATTACCTCACTGCACTCACTGCATCTGTGTGTGTATTAGTGTGTGAGTGGGCTGCCTGTGTTGATACTGTACACTTAACCAAGTCTGACATCACAAAAAACAACTTTAGCAAACCAGGTACTTCACGTTTGATTCAGGTTTTTGCTTTTTCAAACACTAATGTAAAAGGAAAACTTTCATATGATAAATTTGCTTTTCTAGTTTCTTGTAATCGTATCCATCTCTCCAAACTCCAGCCCTGATTCCTGTTCTGTCCATGTTTCTCTTGCATCTGATGAAAGACATAAAAGCCCAAAACAATTTTTTTGTTGGAAAATGAAGAAAATGGACGAGACATTTTTTCTGAGTTGAGGTTTTTTTTTTTGTTTTGTTTTTGTCTTTCATATAGAAAACCCATTTCTGCCATAAAAAAAAGAAAATAATGGAAAACTATGAAGTCAAAATTTGGGGATAAAAGTCAAATTCATGACATAAAAAGTTAAAATTTTGACTTTTATCTCAAAATGTTGACTTTCTTTTCATAATATTGACTTTATCTCAATATTTTGACTGAGTTATCTCAAATTTCCAACGTTTTATCTCAAAATTTTGACTTTTTCTCATAATCTTGATTGTAACACCTCCAAATTTGACTTTATTATCTTAAAACTTTTGCTTACTCATGTGAATCTTTTGGCTCTGTATCTCAAAATTTGTCTTTTTTATCTCAAAATATGGACTTAAAATAGGCTACAAAATTCAATAAATGCAACTTTTCATTTATATTTTTAAAAGGTGAATGGGCTTCCATACTTTCAGGCATCATTTGTGCCTTTTCATTATCTTACATATTACATATTATGGACCCCTCCATTGAATGTGGCCTATATTCAGTCGAAAATGCCATTTTTTACTGAAACTAAGACAGAAACACTTGCATAGATTTCAGTTCCTTAATTAGACAAGCACTGTCCAATGTTTATGTACTATGCTGTACTATACTATACTGTATTGTTCTATACTGTACTGTACTCAAGTTTTTAAAATGAATACCAGCTCATTTTTGTGTAACCAGTTTGGTCAAAAACTGTACTTTCTGAAATCAAATCCTGGAAGAGAATTAGAAATAAGACGGACTAGAGGGGATACAGAATAAAGATAGAATGTCTCAGAAGCTTCTACTTTGTGCTCAAGTCTGCAGGGTTGTAATTCACACCCGGCCTGTGTGGTTTGCTTCATCTGACCCCCCGAGCTTTTACTTATGAGCTCAAAACCACATGAGATCTGCAAGAAAACACGCGTTCTGGACCGCTCTGGGTTGCCTGAGCTTTGATTTGTTGTTGAAGGATACAACAAAGAGAAACACCAACTTAAGGACAGAAAAAGAATTGGAAGATAATGAGTTGATGAAAATAGATATTTATGCAGACGCTAGAGTGGAATAAAGACGTGAGCACTGACTGTAACTATGACAAACTCAAAGGTTAAAATGTGTTAGAAAATTCAACTCTGAATTCATACTTTCGTGCTTGATACATAATTCAAGCTGGAGCGAAGATACAAGAGGAATTCAGGTCAGGGTGCCTCGCATTAGTGAGACTCAGGGCAGATATTTGTGTCAAAGATCCATCTGTCGGTGTTATTTGCTCATTCTAACAAGTACATACACACACTTGAGTGAATAAGCTGAAATCAGAGAAATGTCATGTCGTGAGTATTTACTTTCCCTTTGAGACGTTAAATACAGAAGATGTGAAAAGAAAAAAAACGCGTCCGATGATGAGTTCCTTGTTAAATAGATTATTGAAGCATAAAAACAGCAGTATATGTAATTGGTCCCTCACAGTGCGGTGGCTTCTGGGCACAGTTAGAGAATATTGCCAAATGCAGAAATGAGTCTTCAGGGACTCTGTTGGAATTTAAGCTTGTGATAATGGCTGGTATTTACTGCAAGAAGGAATCAGATTAATTAAATCTTTGCAGACTTGTACTTACGGCTGCTTATATTATGGAAGTTAAAATTGTAAGAAACAGATTCATTAAAAGTTGTGAATTTGCATTTTATTGTCTAATCTTCCCTCACAATTGTATACCACTTCATGTGTTAGGTGATGCTACTGTTAGATTTGCTTCAACATTAACAGTTAGGATATGGAGAATACAACTGAATATGGAATTAGAGCAGGCTGCTTTTCTGATCCACTTTATTTTAAACTACACTTCAAAAAACATTTAGCAAAGTGCTGCATTGTGGAATCCAGACAAATTGCAAAGATAAAAGAATCCTGTAGAATATGAGCAGTATAGAAGACTTAAACACATAAAAAATTGTATGTAATGTAGAGTGAATAGGAATATGAGCTTTGCAGGAAATAGGAGAGGTGGTGGACCCAAGTGAAGATTTAAACTTAAATAGTTTATTAAAGAAAAACTCAGAAATCCAGGAACACAAACAAAATACAAAACCAAAAACTTCTCAAAAAGCCAAAAACCCAAACTCCAGGAGACACAGAAGTGTTGAATGAACATCCAGCACAACATATGAGCATGGAGAAGGACAAGAAATAAACCAACATGAACTGAATTCAAGACAGAGATGATGACAATGTCCACGTCCAACGTCTAGATACTCTGAAAACGTTTGGGCCTGTTATCCACACAAAAAAAGCCAACATCACACATCATCACGATATTATGCAGAGTATTAATGTTGTGGGCGTGTTAGTTTGGACAAGTACAAAGAAAACATAAAACACAAGGGAAGATACACAACAAGAAACACTTAGGAAAAGCACTGATAACTAATGAAACAAAGAAACACAAGACCAAAACATGGAGATACACAGAACATAACAAAGTAACATGACCAAAACAACAACTATAGGGAAACCGTAACAGAGAAAAACAAATCATCACATAGGTTTCATTTACAATTAAGTTATGGAGTTCCACAAGGCTCAATGCTTGGACCATTTCTCATCATTTTATGGGTTTCTTCTTGATAGTGAGGAAACACTTCATAAATTTTGCGAACTGTTATGCAAACAACACCCAGTTGTATTAAACAATGGAGCCAGAAAAAAACAGCCAGTTTACGGTGTTTTTGGAAAGTGTACTCTGATATGGTACAGTTGCTCATTCTTCAACTTCAGGCACCTCTACTGAAAAAAACTTTGTCATCCCTTGATTTTGGTCCAGTCTCAGAGAACACAAGTATCAACTGATCAGCAGCTTTCAAGGTTACAAATATATTACATAAAGACATGGTTAGAACTTGCAGGAGATCATGGTTTAAGTTTTAATACATTCGATAAAAGCCTTCAATAAAACCCAAAATGAACAGGAAGGAAATCAAGGGATCATCAGATAGAGGTTATTCGTCCACATTTGCAAGGGCCTGTCTAATATTTTGGCTTTTTGCTCAAATCAACGCTCTCTATTATTCACAGAAATGTTAAAACACCATCACATTGGCGCGTTAAACCCTTCAAACCAAAACTCTGCTGACAGAAACTGTCTCTTCCCCTCTTCCTCAAACATGTACCCAGCTAAATTCTTAGCATGCGTCATTGATGTTGCCCTGAAACTGTCAAATAATTCTCCCAGAAGCTCATCTCAATTTAAGAATTCATGAATGAAATTACTTCAACAACAGAGCCTCAAAATGTGAGTGGTGCTCATTCATAAAATTGTTGAAATCTGTGGAGTTGTGACTGAAATGTTTGGGGAAATAAGAAGAGTATAGATATTTTTTCATCGATCTTGTTTCTAAATTCACGTTTCTTGCTCTAGCAGTGAACCCAAATGTTTTTTCTTTTTTTTTCAGGCCTACACATGGCTGCAGACAGAGATGGGCCCTGAGACGGACCCAGTGGTCATTGTCCGCTTTGTAGGCTCCAGCCAGCTCTCCACAGACCTGCGCACCCTCCTCCAGAGCATTTGTGAACAGATTGCACTAAACTACCGCTGCCTGATTCACTTTTTGCCTAACAAGATCCAGGAGATGAGGGAGCTGCTGATCAACCTTCTGGGGGAATCGTCTTTTCATAGACCTTTGGTAATAGTTCTCGACGCCATTGAGCAGCTCTCGGATTCGGATGATGTTCGTAAGCTTTGGTGGCTCCCCATACACTTGCCTCGGACAGTTCGCATTGTAGTTTCGACATTGCCAAACAAACACGGCATCCTACAGAAGCTTCGACACCTTATTCACGACGAGACAAACTATGTGGAGTTAATCCAGCGGGACCGCAAGGTCTGCAGCCAAACCTTAAAACAGCAGTTGCTTGGGGTGAAGAGAAAGGTCACCTCAGGCCAACAGATCTATGTCAATGAGGCACTTGCCAAGTGTACGTTGCCAATGTTTGTCAACCTCATTTACAGAGAGGTAGTTCATTGGAGGTCTCACAAAGATGTGGATGATCGGTCCCTGTGCTCCACAGTCCATGAAAGCATAGAGCAGCTCTTCTACTCGGTGGAGAACAAGCTGGGCCAACGGTTCGTCTTCAGAGCGTTAGGGTACATCACCATGGCGAAGGCTGGGCTGACTGAAGTTGAACTCGAAGATATCCTGTCACTTGATAACATAGTTCTTGGGGATGTCATTGTGCCAACGTACCTCAAAAACCCTTTGAGAATCTCTTATGATTTAGTCGCAAGGCTGAAGGAAGAGCTGGACGGCTACCTGGTGGAGCGTCAGGTGAGAAATGTTACCCTGATGGTTTGGGCCAACAGGCATCTTCACCTCATTGCCCAGAAGCTGTATCTAAGCAACGAGGAGGATGTCCATCAAATGCACAGCCTCCTTGCTGAGTACTTTCTGGGGGCGTGGTCAGGAGGCCGGAAGAAGATTTTCACTTATGATAACAACCACTTCACTTCCCTGAACATATCTCATCATAAAAACCCCCACAATCAACAGGCCCACGAAAAAGCATCATCAGACAAGTACTCCTATGACAGGCAAACTCCTGAGCAGCCCTGGGTGTTTCAATGCAACCTTCTGGAGCCTGACATTTTCTTTGTCAACCACAGAAAAATGACAGAGCTGGTGTACCACCTAACCAGGAGTGGGCGCACGGATGACCTCATGTTTGGCGTCATCATGAACTTCAGCTGGCTTTACACGATGATCAAGATTGGCCAGTTTGAAAAAGCTCTGACAGACATTGACTTAGCTTACAGCTACACTCAAGAAAAAGAACTGAAGTTCCTTGCCACCACCCTCCGCAGCATCAAGGTGAAAGTGCTGAAAAACCCGGCGTCATTGTCCGCAGAGCTCCAGCAAAGGCTTCTGCCAGTCGTCACCTCCCTTCCCAAACTTAGGCACCTCCTCTTGGAGTGTGACAAAGATGGCCCAAAGTACTGCTCTATAGTGCCTCTCCACTCCTCTATGGATGTCACCTACAGTCCAGAGAGGCTTCCCCTGTGCTCGAGCTACATGCAGATTGTGGAGATCTTGCCAACTCTAGCCCCAAATATTGTCCTAGTGGCACTTGAGGACGGGTCTGTTAGCACTTGGGATGTAGAGAGTCGACAACTTCTGAGACAGATTGACACAGCTCGATCAGTCGTGCTGGGAATCAGGCTAACATCTGATGAAAAGTACCTGGTCGTAGCCACCACCAAAAACACATTACTTATTTATGATAATCACAAGTCCTGCCTTTTATCTGAGGTTGAAATCAAGGGATCCAAGCATGGTGGTGTTGCTGGTGGAGTGGCCTTTATCAATGGGTTTACTTTGTCCACCCATCATGCCTTGGCTTGGCTTGAGGCAAGCAAAGACGTCAATGTTATTGACTTACTCTACGGCTGGCCCCTCTACCAGTTCCACTGCTGGTACGAGGTGACTTGTGTCCAGTGCTCTCCAGATGGAATGTATGCCTTCTGTGGCCAGTACCTCAACACCGCATCCATCTTTCATCTGGGAAATGGGGACAAGCTGGCCACAGTGACCTCTGAGTTTTCTGGTGGATTTGTGAAGTCCATTCTTGTTCTGGACACCCTTCACCAAATGGTGATGATTGACAATGAAGGAAGTTTGTCGGTATGGAACACCAAAGAGATCACCAACCCTCGACTGATGGAGGACTACGATTGTAGAGGGGACGACAGTGAGGTGGTGGGCATCGAGTTATCCGAAGATCAGCGCTCCATTCTCATTTGTAAAGCCAGAAGTATTGAGGTTCTGGACACAAAAGTATGGAAAATGGTGGAGAAGTTCAAAGCAAAACGTACTGAGCGCTTTGTGGCTGCTGTTCTCTCAAAGAACGGACAAAGTATTGTGGCCTCAATGGAGAACACCTCATCTATCTTTGTCTGGAGGAGGGACAGTGGACAGTGTATGGCAAGCTTGATTGAGATCTCAGGGGCCATCGTCAAACTCATCAAATCAGTCCACCACAACCTGCTCCTTTCTGTTGCAAGCAGTGGCGTTCTGTCTGTTTGGGACATTGATATCATCACCGCCATGTCCAACATTGACAAAACAGGCAAGAAGATCCAGACTTTGCAGCTGTCTGGTCGAGAGGATTACGTGTTCACCATGGATGGTTCAGAAGCTGTCCACAAGTGGAACTTCGGCACTGGCTTTATTGAGACAGTCTTCAAGCACGAGGGTATAGTGGAGAACTGTGTCTTAACCTCCTCAGGGGATCTCATGGTGACCTCAGATGACAAGTCCAGTCAGTACATCTGGCAAACCACTACCGGTGAAAACATCTTCCGCATCAACGGACAAAGAATATCACAGCTGCTTATCACGCACAACGACCAGTTTGTGGTGTCCCTCTGTGAGCAGAATGCTTCCAGAGTCTGGAGGCTAGCAACAGGGCACAAAGTCTGCAACATTTTAGTTACCCTCCAGAACGCCGTGATCACCACAGCCAACACTTTCCTTGTGGGAACCTCCAAAAACAAGCTCCTTGCTGTCAGCCTGTGGTCGGGCAGCGTATCCAAGAAATTCATCTGCGATGATGGAATCAGCATCGTCAACTTCAAGCTCATTCCTGACTGCCCAGATTGTGCAGTGTTCATCACATCCACAGAGACCGTCTTCATCTGGAGTGTGGCGGATGAGTCAGTCTGTAGGCGAGTCCAGCTGCCAACCAGCTTCCTCAAAAATTTAGAGGACTTCCAAATCTCTCCCAATGGGAAACTGGGAATCGTCTCCAAGGGCGATGAGAACATCAATGTCCTGGATCTACACAGTGGGAAGCTGAGGCTTGTCCATGCTGCTGGTATAATCTGGCGCCAGAAATTGTCTCGGGACGGTCGCTATTTAGTTTACGTCTGTTTCCGGAACTGTGATGAAGACGACGATGCTGGTGTTGTGTCCAATCTGATCGTGATGCGCCTTGCTGATGGTAAAAGCATCGGCACGTGTTCCCTGTACAAGACGCCGACCTTTCTTTCTCTTTCCCAACGAGCACTTAACATCATCATTGGCTTTGAGGACGGCAGCATCGGCACGTACACGGTAGTGGACCGTGTGGACGCTGCCCTCAAGATCAAGATAGCCACCTCTAACAGCCGACAGATTGTCAACAATGCCTCGCAGAAGGTTCGGCCCAAGTGTGGCAACCATTCCTTTAAGTCCGTAGCCGACTGCATTTGGCGCGAGTCAACCGAAGTCTTCTCCAGGGACAGCCCAATCAACGTGTCTGACTCTGGTGAAGGTGAGTCGACCACGCCGACAAAAAAGACTGAATTGCTGCAGTGATAAGGGAATAAGAGGACGGTGGAGTTAGGAAAGGCGGGTAGCATTGGCGACAAAGTTTAGAATCTCTGGGGTTGCAGTTGATTCTTGTTTACAGCCACGTGATTCAGCTGCAGATGTCAGCCCTCTGGGTAGTTAATGGGCCGACCGTTTTAACGCTGCACTCAAATTATGTATTCTTTACTTCCAAGTTATGATAGTTTCTCTTTGTTTTTCACATGAAGACTGTTACAAATTCTGTTTTTGAAAAGAGAAAATGTAAATTATGTGCGGTATTAGTTGCCATTATGTGTCCTTTTTGCATTTGAAGAACAAAATTATTATTCAAATGTCTTAGTCGAACATTTTCAAAGCCATTCCACTGATCTTTACCACTTTCATGGTACTCTATCTTTATTTTTATTGTGCACATTAAGCCATAATGTTGTCCTTAAGAACAGAGTTTATTTATGTTTGTATCAACATCAGTCAGTACTGTAAAAAAAGAGAACTATGAACATATGTACATATCCCTTTTGGCTGCTGCAATTTGTGCAACTCCTTAAAAATGTTATGTTGTGCTTAATGCAATCAAAGTGAGTGCCTGGAATTTAAAATGTTCTTTATGTGCAGATTACAAGATTTATGAAAATGCAGGGAATTTGTAAACACAGTATACACACAGTTACATAATACTTGCATTGACGTTAAATCTGAACGATCAGTGTTCTGAAATCAAGTCAACAACATGAGAGATTGATGGCATTGCTCTTTGTAATGATAGTTGTAGAAAATGTCTTGGAACAGTTTACGTAAATTTGATGTGAATTTACTTGCAGTTCCATTAGTTCGTGTGCCGTTTGTGTTAAGGGAAACACCACTATTGAGCATACAGTGTAGCATAGCACCATACACATTCACGCCTTAAACAGTGTACTTGCTTTAGGTTAAATGGAGTTTGTTTAAATGTTACAGTAGAAAGAGACAGAGTGATTAGCCCAATGTTTCACAGAAACAATGTGGTGAATATATATATAGAGGTTTAGACTGTAGAAAGAAGCACTTTATGGGTGGTTTTGTGAGAAACTGTTAGATTTATTTATATGAAAATGTAAAAAAAAATGTTAAAAGTGATCTAGAGTTGTCTTAAAATAGGTCTCAGATTTGCCTATAAAACTACACAAGACCAACCAGGTACTTGCAGGAAACAGCTTACTCACATAAATCCTACATACCACCAAATAAATGTTTTATACGACAGGAGCTCGGAGAAAATCTGTCAAGAAAAGAAATCTATAACCTCAAATAAGGGTCAATTAGATTTTGTTCTTGTGAATTATCTTAAGAGCAATGTCAAAACCTTTGGCACCTGCTCTTGTAAATCTGTGCAGGGGAAAAACAGATTATAACTTGTAATGTTTGGGAGTTTTGAGGGAGATTTTAGTCATAGAAAAGACTTTAAGGTTACCTAAAAAAGAAAAGAGTGCCGAAGTTTGAAGGTGCCACCTTGTCCATAGGAGACACCAAAATCAATACAAGCTAAAAAAAATTCTCATTGACTCTTAATATTTGTACTTCCTGGTTTAAATCTTGGGGTAGAGAATCACAAAGAAGAATTATGGGGTTATTTATGTCTAATTTTTGATCAGGCATTGTCAAATTATCTTTACACCAATTTGTTTGAAGGGGGCACCAAAGAATGGTTTGTTTTTCTGGTTTATAGCAACACCAAAATTTGAAATGAGTAAGTTTAATTGAACTTTCTGGTTCAAATCTGGTAAAAAAAAAAATATCACAAAGCAGAATTATGAGTTTGCTTTTGTTTGATTTTTAATCAGGTAATGTTGAATTTCTTTTAGGCCACTTTGACCATGGGGGGTGCCAATCTCAAAGCAAGCTTGAATTCTAGGTTTGATTGATTTTCCTGGTTTATTAGTGACTCAAAAATTTAGATTAATACGTGTTGGTATATTAAACTTGTACTTCCTGGTTAATATCTGAGAATAGGATAACACAAAGCAGAATTATGCGATAAAATTTTCTCTACCAAACCTCTGTCACAGATTTACAAAATACTTCCAAGTCATTCCACAAATCTTTTTGATCCTTTTGGGAGCCCATAGCACTCTGGTATCAGCTGTTCATATCCTGTTTGCCGACAATCTTGGAGAAACCACCGGCTGCACTTCGCAGGTACCTTGATTGCGTCATTTAAGCATGTCTGTAAAATCCCAAAATGCAATTTGCGCTCTGACGAAACCAATCATTTCTTCGGCATGATTGAAAACCACACACTCACACTTTGACGTATACTTTTAAAGGGCTATTCCATCTTATTGTATGTTTACTGGTTTTGAACCGAAAAGATAAATAAATGGCCCTTGAATTATTTCAAACCGGGTAGCAGCGTCAAGCTTTAAAAAAAAACACCTAAATCCCCGTCTACACAGGAGTTTCTAAATTGAGACAAGATCTTGTAATTGCCAAAGTCCCAGTTATACTTTGTGTTTGATTATGTTGATTGTCTTGATTTGTTTTTGAGGCTTGTACTGTAATTATATTGTTACCAAATTGTTTCAGTGTTGGACTGTGATTCTGTTTAACAATAGAGAACATGTGCTACCTTTGCTAAAACGTTTAAAAGAGTCCTCTTATGAAATATATTGGAATGCCAGTTTAAGAGTATATTTGAATGTGTCCATATGGAAGCCAGTAAATGGTATTATTGTATGTTCAGTAACTTGAATGACTTTTAATAACTTACATGTTTGCAACTCATAGTTGACATACTGGTATAATGAATGTTTCTATGGTATTCTTTGTATTGTCAGGACTGACTTACCTGTTTAGAGATTTATATTTTCATAAATGTTGTACTTAAATTTTGTTACAGAGTTGTTTAACTGGATTCAAACAGAAAAGAAACTTATGTCTGAAGCAATATGAAACTAGTGTGTATGCATTGTTTGTATGAAACATTTTAATGTAATAAAATGGTTCACTTTTTGCCTCCAGTGCGCCGCCTCACGCTCTTAACTGAAACAACAGGTTGTTACCAGACAGAGGAGTGATCTTTCAGCTTTTTAGACATAATTATTGTATTTGCCGCCTCAGCTTTGGAGAAGATAACGACAGACAAAGATTAAACCTAATTTGCGGAAATTAGACCAGGCCTGACTCACCGGTCAGGTTTTAGAGTTGCTTTCAAACAGGTTATTCTTTTCTTTACATTGTTTCCCAAAGCTCTTACTATACCACACACACACACACACACATATATACAA
This sequence comes from Thalassoma bifasciatum, assembly GCA_008086565.1. NCBI lineage: Eukaryota > Metazoa > Chordata > Actinopteri > Labriformes > Labridae > Thalassoma > Thalassoma bifasciatum. Next base: position 18,130 of record RPOG01000573.1, on the reverse strand, counting down.
CACAGCTGTAAAACGATGTGATAGCCCAGTAATTGCTCCTCTGTGCTTGATGCCTGAGCGCCAGACAAGCGTGGTGAATATTTCTCCAACAGTGGCTGACATTGTCATTATAATTAGAGGATGCATGTGCAAGTGCACCTGTAAACTGCCCTGCACAGACACACACTCACCTACACACACACACACACACAAACACACACAAAGTTGCAAAGTAAACACATCCAGGGTAAAGCTGTGATTGGCCAATGAAAGCTGTGGTGCTCTGGGCTGGCATTTTAATTTCCCAGTGGTGTCACTCGAGGCCAGTCTGTATGTTTATTACTCTATGTGTGTGTGTGTGTGTGTGTGCGTACACACACACACAAAGACTAGACAGTAGTAGTCAGCCCTCTGCTTGAGGACATTTTTCAAAGTCCTTGATTTTTTTGTCTTCACAAAGTAGTAATCCCAGTAAAAAGTAAAAATTTTGAGATTTTGAAAAAAAAAAGTATGAGCAAAATAAGCCAAATTTTGAAATTAAAAGTTATAATTTGGAGATCAATTTTTGTATAATTAACAGGTGAAAATGGGCTTCAATACATTATCTGAGCTTTCGTCACAGAAAATGTGAGTTAAAAAACAGACAAGGAGTGTTTTAAATTACACTGGGAACACAATTTTTGTATTTTCGAATAAGGTCTGACAGCTGTTTTTAACTATTTTTTGGGTGCAAATCCAAAACTGATCTCGGTTTTTCTTCTCACATGAAGTTTTTGAACTACAGGATCCCCATTTTCTCAAAAAACATTGGGGGACAATGTGTAAAAGTTTCTGTTGAGTCAGATTTTTATACAGATTAAATGGGATAAGACAAATTCACCGGGAAGTTTCTTGAAATTAGAAAGATGTCTTAAAACAAGAATCTTTTATATTATCCCATTGGCAGATTCTTTTTTACTTATTACAAGCAATTGATGCCTCATTTTTGTCTTTAAAAAACTTGAAATGAGACATTTTTATGACCTTGTCTAGTAAATGTGGCTCAAATCAAGGATAGTAAGACAAATTTTACTAAAAATAAGACATAATGACATGCTTAGATTTCAGTTTTTGCAGAGTGTGTGCATGTGTGTGTACTGTCTCCACAGCAACGTCAGGCCTGGCCACGCCCCTCATTGTCATGGCAGTGAGCTCATGTCTGTCGGTCATCGAGGCTGCTGCTGCTTCCAGTCCTTATGACAACAAGGGCTCGGCTATCGCTAGCACATTCCACCTGCAGGCATATAATTACACCGTTTGTTTGTCGGGCGGGAGGTCTCCACAGGTCACACACTGCATTTCTGTGTGTGTGCGTGCGTGTGCAGGTGTGTGTGTGTCCTACAGTAGGCACAGTTTGACATTGACTCTTATTTACACAACCCTAAAATAGCCGCTTCATTGTCGGCGGCGTTTACTCTTTAAGCCCAGGCCCTCCTTTTGTCATCATGTATTTTCTTCACTGTAACCTGTATTTTTAGAGATGGGGAAGCATGTGAGTCACCCATATTTCTCCCTCTACCCCCATTCCTTTTTTTCGCCCTCTCTGACAAAACAGATAAACACCAACAACTTAACACTTTAACCTCCCTGGCAGCTGAATTTCAAAAAGAAATCCAGCACCAGATAAGCTCCAAAAATCCTCTTTGGGTTGTTTGACTTACGAAGAGCCTTTAACCAAATATTAGCTGTTTGCGCTGGGGAATCCAACCAATTCCAGGAAGCTCAAAGACAAAAAGGACATTTAGAAAGATCAATTCCATGTCCGTGAAGCACGATATAACAAATTCTATCATTTGAGCACAGTAATGAGAAAAAGCCAGCTTCTTTCATCTCATTTATTTTGCATTATTTCATTATGATTCCCCAGATGGAGAGACAACAACCAACGAGCACTGATGAAACTCCGGTAAAGTATACCAGGAGGAAATATGTATGTTAAGTTCAGCAATGACTCAGTGTGGAGGAGAGTCAATTTATTTTGTCTGACATCTCACACGTCACTGCTTAAGTTAAACACTCAGTCACTGCTTTGGTATGAGAGCGCTTTAAAGAAACAAAGGTTTCAAACATGAAGATTTAGGCCAAGGTCAAACACACCCAAGAAAAAGATAACTATAAAAGAGGTCAAAACAACAAAGTTTGTGCTTCTCTGAACCATTTCATTTGATAGATAAATTGAAAAACAGATTTTGGAAAACTTTGAATTTCACTTTTTGACTTAACGAAGGCCAAAATTCCCTCAATGTTCTATTAAAATCAGAAATGTTGCTATCGGACATTTAGTTAACCACAACACAGATTGTAAGCGAAGCTAACATAAAAAGCGAAGCTAACCATCTTATGGCTGTAGGTTGGTGTTTAATACACTGTCATGAAAACAATAGTAGTTATTGATGTATAAAGAAACTAATTTGCCAGTTACTGAAAAACACATTTCAACAAAACAAAACATTCTTTAACTTGCGGGATCAAGAGATATCGTTAAATATCATGTCACTTGGGGCACAGATGGCCAAGTGGAAATGGCCGCACACCATGAGGTTCACCCTCGAGCGGGTGGCCCAGGTTTGATTCTCACCTGTGGCCTGTTTCCCGCATGTCATTCCCCGCTCTCTCCCCGTTTCCTGCTCTATCCACTGTCCTCCTCTATCCAATTAAAAGCAGAAAAGCCCCAAAAATATCTTTAAAAAAAAATATATATATATATATATATATATATATATATATATATATATATATATATCATGTCACTTCAGGTCAAAAGAATTAGATTAGTGCGTCCCAACCTGAAGGTCAAAGCCCCCTGGTGGCCCGCCAAGGTATTGCAAGTGGACCAAATCATTCCATTATATCCATTTTTATTTATCTATTTATTTATTTATTTTTGGGGTGGGGAGGTTGATTAGATAAAACCCAAAAAGATTAAGATAAAATTACATAATAATGTGTTAAATATTTAAACTAAGCCACATGCAAAAGATTTTAACCCTCTGGAAACCCTGCAGTTTCTGGTCGTTGCTTCTCTATGGGTTCAAGCTAAATTCAAAAGATTTCTGAAGAGCAAACATGGTGTATATTTATTATTTAGGGCTTGACGAAAACAGAAAAAAGTAAAGTATTTTGGGGGTTTTCTACAGAATTTAGCTTGAGCAAAACAAATAATTTTCTGTAAGTTTTCAATGAGGACATTAGAATCAAAGCAATGTTGATAAACTTATCTCATCTTTATTTTCCACTCTGTTGTTGACATCACTTATGATACGTTCAGGTACCATGAGAAATTTGAGAATCTGACAATTTTGCCAGGTTTTTTTTCAGGTTTTGTATTGGAAAAATGGTTTCTAAATGGCAGTCCTTGAAAAGTAAGTGTATTGTTTTTGGCTGCAAACATTTTTGAGACTTAAAAGTCGGCCCTGAGTTGGAAAAAGTTGGGAACCACTTACTTAGATACTTCGTTTAGCTGATCAGAAAACAGATCAAACATTTTTTAAAATATATGTTTGAGACATTTTTGTTTACAGTTTTGCAATAATGGATGAAATGTGCTCTTGTAAATAGTTTTGTGACACCAATGCACTAGAACAAACTTGAATTGTCATACAAACTGTGAACATCCTTGTTAGTTGATAAACTGTTAACTAAATACATTCTAGTATGAGCTAAAATAGCTGAGCTAACAAGCTCATCTGTCTGTTTCTATAGTCAAAAACAAACAAAAATTTACCAAAAAATGTTGCTTCTGGGAGAAGTTTATAGCTAAGAGAGGTGTTATGCTTTTTGATGTGTTGGGTGTCACAAGAGAGTTCAGTGTTCATGCTAACAGACTTCTGCCTTCTCACACTAAACATTCGTAAAGACTGATTAAGCTCACTAACAAACATATCTACATGGTTTAATGATATTTTAGATTAGTGCTCAGGGACTCTTTGATTTGTTTTTAAAGTTTTATTCTTTTCGAGAAGCTCTGTCTGCTGAGTGAGGGGAGCAGCAGAGTGAAAACAAAGAAGGAGGCATTTACACGGCACCACTGACCGCGTCTTTGAAGAAGTCTTGAAGGGCTCTATTTTGCATTTGATGCGTCCCATTGTTGTCACGTTCGGTCTCTTCCCCTGAGAGTTAGCTGCCATCCTGTCGAGTTCAGGGCCAAAAAACATCTGTGATTTTTTTTATGAGGCTCTGAATATCCTCTGTTCAGGAGCTAAGGCTGTTCTTAAAACACTCACACCTTCACAAACACATTCAAAAACACATGGCCTATTTTATTAAGAGGTGTGGTAAAGACAATGTGGAGGAGAACTAGGCCACCACCTCTATTTATGCTCTGTTTATGCTCTACTTAATGCTGTGTTGATTTCTTTATCCGACCCCTAGAAGGACAAACTAACTTCTGTGTGTCTGCAAACACTCAAACCAGTTTTGTCATCCTCTGAGTGATTTGTCACAAAAGAAATATCAAGTTGCTCAGCAAACATTTAGTTCTTTCCTCCCTTACATGTTAAAACCTCCAGGATTATGACAGGTCCGTGTTTATACACCTACAGTGTAAATGTCAGACTTAACTCCCATTAAAGTCCCTTTAATTTAACTTTCCTCCTGTCTGGACCAGAGCCAGGTTTTGTTCAGTAGGTAGCAAAGGTTGGGGGTGATCCCACTCTGATCACATCCAAGTCATATGATTAACAGAGTCACTGTGAGGAGGCAGGGCAGGTTAAGCTCTGTCAAGCTGCACAACAGGTTGAAAGGTTAAAACAGGAAGTTAGGTATGTCCCTCTTTGAGCTTTCTGACCTTTCTGAGATCATTCATGGGGTGCACAAGCATTTTCACACTTGAATGATTTAAAGTTTTCACACAGTTTCACAGCAGTAATACAAGAAAGTACAAAGTGCAAAAAAAGGAAAGTAAAGGATAATATAAAGAGAGTTAACAATTGAAAATGTCAGCCTCCACCTCCTGTGCTAGAGATGTGTACTGAAGACCGTTGCAGTCAAATCCATTAGCCATTAGCCATGAATAGCATGATGCTACTCTACCCTCTGGTTTTCCCCTGATGCTGTGTTAGCGCAGCTTGCTCTTCCATCTTATTGGAGATAGGTCTTATATTCCCCATGACGTTGCATGAAAAGAAAGGTTGATATCAACTCCTCTAGTCCCCTTCTCCTCTGCTCGCAGGGGACATCGGGTCTAGCACAGGGTAGCATTAACATACTACAGGTTGCTAACAGCTGAACTCTTGTGTGTAATAGTCATTAACCTGTTATTAAGATATTTCTATCATTATAGTTACTCATACTGTACCATAGTCAAAGCTTGTTACAGTTTGTACATACCTGCATCCATAGTTATTTATATAATTTCAGCTCGGCACCTTCTACATATATTGTGTATATGATAGTATGTTTCTATTGCACATAGTTATTTATTCACTGCCATTTAAGATCTACTGCAAACACAAAAAAAATAAATGAATAAAAAATTTAAAAAAGGAACAAGCCTTGAAACAACTTGTTGCCAGCTGAAAGATAATCCAATAGGAGGCTTTTACCTATATGTATAGGCAATTCCAGGTGGCAGCAGTGACTTTTTTTTTAAAGTATTTTTATATTGAGAAGTCAACATATTGAAAATGAAACATTCTCAGATTTTATTATTAAATAAATTAACATTTATGGCCACGTAAAAACACACAAAAGTTGGTACCGATGAGAACTGGTTTCATTTCCGAGGTGCCAGTAACATATTTGCTCAAATAAAGAAAGTACTACCCTAAAATAAACAATGTGTCTGAAATTTGTTAAGAAATGTGTTTCGCTAATCCGGAAAAAATCTTTAAAACAATAGGATCAATGAGAAGACACCTACAAATTTTTCATTTAATAACTTTTATTTTTTAAGTCATTTTATGCTTGGCCTATTCTGCCTCATTTGCTGAATTGTAAGCATCAAACAAGTAGCGAGTGGTTTCAGGAGTCCCTCAAACAGTTCTTCATTATTTTATTTTATTTTGAAAGGAACGACAGGAAGCAGTCGTGTCCCGCTGCGTCACCTTCACGTGGCTCCGTGTTTCTCCACTTTAACGAACCATCATCAGTTCAAACAGGAGACATGGGACCGTGGAGTCACCGCGGAGGGGGGAGCTCTTCTCAGAGATTCACCACGGAGGAGAAAAAACACTAACACTGAAAAACGGAGCTTTTTATTTCCCACCTGCTGTTTAAATTTTTTACTCTAAAAAAGGACCGGAAGTGAAGAATTTTAAATGACAACTGAAGTTATCCGAGTTTTTTTGATACCTGGGGCAAAGTGCCACACCTTCGCGTAGCACAACAGGTAAGTCCACACAACATTTTCTGACTGTAACTTCTCTTTGTGAGTTGTTTATGTGAAAAACAATATTCCAAAAACACTTCTGAAGTCGTTAAAAGTGTTTTAAAGCGGTTAAACCTGTGATAAAAGCAGCTTCGACGTTTACTCACAACAGGTGGACGTTAAGAAGTGACGTCAGCCATAAGGTGGCAGGGCGCTTAGATAAACAAACCCTTATTTTTATTTTTATTTTTTTAGATATCACGACTTAATCCAACTATTTAGCAGTTATGGGTATAAAAATGAGAAATTTACAGTTTGAAAATATATAAGATTAAATAGTAGGAAAAATAAACGAGATTTAAAGAGAGAGATGTGAGCAAACACCTGTTGCACCGTATTATCAATGTAAGCCGATGAATTAACTGAGTAGACATTAATGATTTCTTTAACAAAAAAGTAATTTTTATTTATTCTAACAATCTGAAAATTATTTTGAAAATTCCCCATGATAAACTTAAGGAAGTAATCCACACTTTAGTAATGATGCTGTAATGATAGGATTATAAATGTAATAATAATTAAAAAAAAAACGTATTTATTATTCAAAAGACACTTAATAATCCAAAAAGCTATGCTTAAATACATAAATCAAGTAACATTAATAATATAATTGAGATACATGTTCTATTTTGAACTTGCAATCGCAGTTAATCATCTGTTGTAGTTACTTTGATTATTTTCATGGAAGTTTTTGTTATTTAATGACCAAAAGCAACTAGCAAACAAGAAGGAAAGAAACTTTTCCACAAGAACTAACAGTCATGTACACCCTATTTGTCCGATTTATGCCATATAAAATGTAATAAGTTTTTCTCCCTGTTAAACATGCATACAGTTATATATACACATTAATCGCAATATGGCCTAGACAGTAAAACATTTATCTAACTTCAAATGTGTTGGGTGAACAGTTTTGCAGTGGATGTTTTATGCTCTACACCAGTGTTATTCAGCCAAAGAGCCAAATTGTTGAAAACTACCTTTGCAAGAGAAACAATCTACTTTTTAAACCAGAGGTTGAAGCTTGCATTTAAGATTAATTTCATGTTGATTTTAAGCAAAACTTTGTAACTTAACTTAACCCAAAGATGCTTGGGTTCCTGGCTAAATGAGATTTTATAAGTTTTTTTGCTTATTATACTGAAAAGTCTTCCTTTTTCTCCTAGAAGAGATTGAAATAATAGAAATTACATTTAATAGTGTGTACATGTTGAATATTCCACTTCATTTATATGAGCAGGTGAAGTTAATGAGTGAGCAAAGAGGCTGATATTGGGAACATTTGCTCTTTGTTGGGGTGGAGTGAAGAGGTGGAGGAGTGGTTTTGAAACAGTTTAGCCGAACTCATGTCCATGTCCTTGAGCCATGTTTGCACAGCTAACACAGACTCAGTGAACCCTGGTAACACCTCGAACTTCATCCCTGTCATGTTAACGGCTTCTTTCATACGTCAGCGTGTGTCAGTAACATCAGTGATGGATCTCTGACTTCTTTTACTAGCTGCAGGCAGGTGAGCTTCACAATACACCTGTCAGTGGATTTACTCAAGATGCTAAACAGCCGAGCACTGAACCCTTTATTTTTTTCCACTTTGAAGGTAAACTCCGCCTGTTTCTCAGCCTATTACAGAAAACAAACATTCAAAATGCATGCAAATCGTATTTGCTGAAGGTCTAGTTTGCTTTTGGATCCGGGTCTGCATGACTTGAGTCAAACAGGATGTAAACACGAGGATGCAGCTAAACAAATGCGGCTGTTGACTTTATCAAGGAGAGAATTACTTTTGTAAATAAAAGGATGTGTTGTTGTGTAACAGCAGAGAACACTTCTCCATTATTTTGGTTTAATACACAGAAATGCAGCGTTGCACAAAACAGGCTCTGAGTAATCAAAGTAAAACAAGTTAATATCTGAGTTCTGCGACATCAGGGAGAGAATCTGTGTTTTGTTATTATTGGGAAACTGTACATACAAAGCAGAGACATGCTCCATTTTTCACTTTATGACTTTATAAAGAGCAAATTAAATATCCCTCACAGGGATTAAAAAAAAGCTTGGTCCAGTTTTGACAAAGAAGGAGGGATACTTCCTTCTACTTTACATTTTAAATATGCACAACAAGGAGGGATAGGTTGAAGTGTTGCTAGAAAGAAAGTTAAGATATTTACAGGAAGAAAGAATCAAAAAGATTAGATTTAAGCTCCTTAAGACACTTCCACTGGAGTTAAACACATTGTATCTCACCCTTTTTTATTATATTGCATCATTTTGCATCCTTGATGGTGTGAAATGTATCAAAGCATATAAGAAAAATCTAATTGTTTCTTATTAAATCGCGTCATTAGACATAGTGTATCGTGTTTTATCTTAGTGTATCATACAATGTTTTGTTGTATCCTGCTGTATCCAGTCATACTTATTATATCTAGTCATTATTTATTATATTGCATCATATCACAACTGCAGTTGACGTAACATAACAAAAATAATTCATCATTAAGTGTCACATTGTATCGACCTATATTATAATGTCATGGCATCTTATTGAAATGTTTCATTATACTATGTAAAATGGCAAACATAACACATCATATCATGTCGTAACTTATAGTATTAAAGCATAATGTATTGGCTCACTTTGTATTGCGCTGAATCCCAACTTAAGGTTACATAAACCTTTGTAACAACATCATGTAACGTCACTTTATGTAACATAATTTAATGCAATGTAACTTTATGTAAAGTAACTATGCTTGGAATTTTTGTGAACCCTAACTTATCGTAAAGTTAGGTTAAGTTAAGTAACGTTGAGTCGTGTTACATCAAGTTACATGACGTTACTCTAAATTACTGCATGTAATCTATAGTAAAGTAACTTAAATAGTGTGATCTTAATGTATCATCACACATATTTAAAAGTACTGCAATGTATTTTTGTGTATCATTGAGCATCATAACATAATGTAATGTATTGAACTGTATCTTAACATATGTTTACGCAAAGTATCAAAACAAAGTGTCATGTAACCTAATCTAATTTGTAACCTAATGTTACATAACCTAGCTTATATTGTTCTATATTGCATCGTAACTTACCATTTATAACTATATTTGAATTGTTAAGGATCGTATTCCATCATTTTATACTTTATCTCTATGTATCATAATGCAACGCTATGTAATCTACATACAGAATCATATCCTTTTTTATCACACCAAGTCATATTGTATCAAATCGTATAATAACGTAATATAAGGTGTGGTACTGTTTCCTACCAAAGGACATTAAATTGTATCATAGCGTGACACATCATAACTTAACAAATCATATTGTGATGTGACGTGATGTAGGGAACCAGACTGTTGCCTTTCTTTTCTACTTAAATAGTTAAAACAGATTGAAAATTTATGAACTGGAGGAACACGTTGTCGAGTTTTGCTGCTTTTCTGTACTGGAAGATATCTGCAGCTCTTCATCGATTTAAACAGAACATGTCAGATTCAGGCCTGAAATCAGTCGGACACGTTGAGGAACTGACTTTATTTTCAAGGAGCGCTTGGTTTCTGATTTAAAGGCACAATGTCTGTAGCTTTTAGAGGATTTAATGTGGATAAAATGTTTCAAGATGGACAAAAAAAAAAAGATTTTTGTTCAACATTTATGTGAAAAAGTAGCTTTGCCTCCCTCTCAGTATTCACCACTGTATCTGCACCTCCTCTTTTATTAAAAGAGCTCTCTCCTTAGGCTCTTGTTTACCTGTTAAAGTGCAATTCAGAGCTCGTGGGTCACAAGGATCATGGGAGGAAAACAGCAGCTCGCCTGTTTACTCTGCGAACGCTGGGAGGGGGATATTGATAAGTGAGTGCTGCTGGGTAAAAGAGAGGAAACAGATCTTTTTTTGTTTTTTATCAGACTGCTGCCCAAGGCCATCATATCAGGACACACAAAAACACATCAGGCTTTATGATGTCATCAGATGTTTTTTATTGGATCTGCTGATCAATAAAGGGAGAAAAAAAAGACAGGAAATCTAAGAAAAGAACGATAGAGATGTGTGTTGTTCCACTTAATAGATTCAGTACCATGGATACTCTCTACAAATCACACCTGGTGTATGCAAATCAGCTCATTTGAGGTCAGGAAGTCAAGAACGTGCATGTCAAACAAATGAAAAAGTTATGGAGATTCATTTAGAAGTGATTTGACTTCAAAATAAAAGCATGAAAGTAAAACAAACGAGAAAAAAACCACAGCAATTTCACTATCGGTGTTGTCTTTATGAAGATCCAAATTCCCACTTTTTTTCCATCTACATTTGTTCATTACCTGAGTTCATTTTTGTAGTTGAAGGGAAAGACAACACAACACAACATAAACAGTGAACCGTCGGACAGACGTCAGACCAGTTAGCCCACTTTCCCCTCACCACACCTCTCCCATGTCATCCACAGAACATGATCCGTCCCTGAACACACAACACCGACGTAAACACTGGCTGATCCTCAACAGGTGTCAGGATATAAGTTAGAACTGTATAGTTTACACATAGCTTATATAAGATGACACGTCTATCAGATAACACAGCTCCTTTACACCAGGAATGTCTGCCACTTTAAAGGAATAGTCAAACTTTTTCACCAACGTTACCCAAGCCCTGTTTTGGTCACTACACCTGTATTTAGGTTTATGAAGTCGGTATGTGCCGTGTTTATAGCAGCAACTCAAACCCACACTTTAATGAAAAACGGTTGGGTAGATTTCGTGGCACAACAAGAGCTGATATCTGAGACACTGAGGGATGAAGAATCTCAAGTAGTTTGTGGTGTTTTGTCAAATTATGATGATGCACAAATAGGGCAGGTTTTTCAAATGGAGGGCAGGAAGTAAGATTGGATCATACATACTATAGAGGAAAACTTTTGCCAAAAGTCCGTGCTGTACTGATTAATACACAGATTTAGAAGATCAAAGTGCTCAAAGTGAATAATATCTTTGTTTTTCACATGACGTTTCATTTTGACTCTCCCTCGACAGCTACGCCCCAACTTCCTTAAAGGGACCATGAGGACTTTCTAAGTGATCTTGAAAAAGTCTCTTTTCTGTGACTGATCATAACCATAGATATATATAAGAAGGCTAGATGCCTCGTGTGCGCTGTAAGCCAATGGGAAGTACTGTCGTCACATGGCGGCCATCTTGGAACAGGGCTGCTCGATCATTCATTACATCACAGTCAATGGAGCATGGACTTTGAAATAACTGTAGATTGCTCAATTGTCAACCGATTTTCAAGCGGCTTGGTTTTTAATAAACGTCAGAAATTTAGTTAATTTACTTGCAAACTTAAGAATAATTTTCTTTAAAAATTGCGATTTAAAATCTCAGCCTGAATCATAGCCACGTGAATAAGGTTTGTAATAAACCAATCTGTTTGTAAATCCGTCAAGAATTCAGCGAGTTACGAGTGTCTTAATGAGTAAATCCTTTCCATTGACTACAGTACAGAGCGGGCCTGTTCCAAGATGGCCGCCACTAGCCTTCTTATATTTATATATCTATGGTCATAACCCCCAATTTAAAATGAAGTTATCAGCACTAAAACAGGTTATCTCTAACTGCTAATTATGCTAATGCTTCCCGATCAAGTCAGACTGGACCTGATTGATTTACGGCCCGCCTAAGTCTCTATGACAACACCACAAAGGGCTATCAAAGTTTAGCAGTGAAAAGAGGGATTTGTGTTTTTTTTTCTCTGCCGTAAATGATTTCTGTGATTTTTTTAGTAAATGGGGAACAGGAGCTGGACTGTCTGACAGAAAGTGGAACAAAAGGTAAACAGGAGAGTGATAGAGCACAGGCTAAAGGCTAAAACACGAGCTAAAGGCTAAAATTCATTCTATTTTGAGGTGATTTGGTGACCTGCTTGCTTTACCTTACAGTTTGGCAATCAGTTGTCTAACGAATGCCTCTGAACTGTAAAAATTTTTTAAGATATGTAGAAATCAAATCTGCAAAGGCTTTTTTTTCCTCTTTCTCGACTCTCACACGCACTCACTTCTCTGTCTTTATTACTTTTTTATCAGCTTCAGACAGTAGTATTTTTATTCAACAACATCACCAGGGGGTCATAGTAAGAGTTATAAACAAGTTTTAGTGAGGTGACTGTGAAATATAGCCCCAAAAAAAGTTGTAATAAGGCAAAATAGCAGCTAAAAAACAGTTAGCTGCACTGTTTTGATGTCACTTAAAGCATTAAATCATAATAACTGGGGTGCAAATAATTTATTTATTTATTAAGTCAAACTCCATGTTATGTTTTATTGATGTGTAAAATTGTCCAGTCTTAGTTTAGTAGGATTTTTTTGGTCCTTTGTGGCAGAATTGTTTTTTTTTATTCTGTTTTTTTCTCATGACAATTATCTGGGAAATTATTGTTTTTTATATCAGATATTTAGTAAATGATCAAAATCAACTATAACTTTGTTTATTTTTAGATAAAACCTATAAACAGGTAAGGTCAACTCCCCCCAGACTGTTTCCCCTAGAAGATTTATTTTAAACTATGTCTCCCAGGATGAAATTTTCCTCGCTTAGTGATCGTTTTGAAACGCCTCTGACTGTCACTTCCCCGGGTTTGCCCTGGATTTCAATCCGCTCCACATTCAAGGGACACTCCACAGCAATCTCACTTTCATTGCACCTGATTCTCCAAGATGAAATGTTTCAATTTCCTCTGAGGAAAACTCGAAAAAATTGGAGCTCGGCCTAAGCTGCCCCTCGCTGAACCCTCCTGCTCTCCCCTTCAATAATCGTCCTCGGATCTTCCCCATCGTAAAAGAAAAAAAGAAAAAAACACGAGCAATATATAAGTTATTGAACGGCACAGGCAGGAGATAAAGCTCTGTTATTGCCAGCCAACAATGGTCAATATGTGAATGAATGATAGTGATTTGATGCTCAGATTGAATCTCTGATCACATTATGACTCTGGAGAGTCTCCAGGGAAACAACATGATTGGTTAGTTTGATGTTGGGATGTCAGTCTGAGTGATCAGCTGGATCTGAGACGCCTGCCAGAGTCCTCAACAACCAGGGAAGATCCTTGTTACCCACAGAATTGTTAGGCTCTTAAAGTCATTGTGAGTTTCTTGATATCTTTACTATATTTTGGTCTTATTTGGCCTTCTATGGCATCAAGATACCAAACATAATCAAAGCAAAAATCAAAGGGACGATGAGGACTTTCTAAGTGATGTTGAAAATGTCTCATCTCGAGATAAATGCCTGATCCTGAACCACAATTTACAATAAGGTCATTCATGCTAAACTAAATTTTTGAATGCTTTTTCTTAGTTCCCAGTCTAGAATGGACCAGGTTGACAGCATGTAGTAGTCTCTATGACGACGCCACACTGGCTAACAATATTCAGCAGTAAGAACTGAGATCTGTGTTTTTCTCTGCTGAAAACTATTCTTGTGATTTATTTCTTGTAGTAATAGTGGGAGCAAGAGCTGAACAGTCTGACAGAAACAAACCAGAAGAAAGCTAAAAGGGAGAGTGAGAGAGCACGATGTTTTAAACCCATATTTTGGGGGTTCCCAAAGTTATCAGCCTGTGACCCCTGAAAAAGTGGTGACAGAGACCAGTGACCTCCTGCTGTGAGAATACACTGATAGGCAGAAGCTGTAAAAATGAAACAAAATAATCAAACAAAAAAAAAAGGTCTAAAATATGTAAATTTGCTGATCAGTGAATAGTTATTAGACTTCTGCAAACATTGCTGTGTTTACTAAATACATCTACCATCACTGATACCTCACTATCTTAGTCTTGTGAAAAGTTTAACCCCTATTTTGTTTGAAATAGATGAAATATGATTGTTTAAATGCCTTTTGATCATGCGACCACTGTTTGAAGACCCCCCCAGGGGTACCAAACCCCATTTTGACAACCACTAGTCTAGACTATACAAGGCCAAGTGTCGAAGTAAATGTGTTTAGACTTCTGGCTGTTTGAGAAGCTTGTTAAAAAAAGTCACATGAAACTTGCGTGAAAGGGACGAGAGATTTGCTCAGTTAGTGACGTCACAAATAGGTGAGTCTCTTAAAAACAACATGATAAATACGAAACTTGCAAAACTGTGGGCCCTGCCCTTTTAATTGTTGGTGGGAATGCTTTTATCCATTTTTAAAATTTAGATTCGGGATCTACGTCTATTTGGATGTTGCCATATTTCAAAGTTGAATATTTTGACTACTAAAACACGTTTTTAGCGTAGTGGCCAATAGATTCTAGATCAAGATTCTTTTTATTGTCATAATGCAGGCATAGCGACATTGTTGTTGGACTCCCGGCTACATTAGTAAAAATAGAAAATATAGAATAAAAATACTATAATGTACAATTTACATAATGTACAATTTACAGAGACAATAGATAGGACTAAAAAAACAGGCTGCAAAATACAGAAGAGAAGTTGTTTGAGGTGAGAAGTTGTGGTAGAAGTGGAATCTATAGAATATAAATACTATAATGTGCAAAATACAAGTACAAAAAATACACAATACAAAGGAGAAGTTGCATGAGGTGAGAAGTTGCGGTGGGAGTGGAAATTACAGAACAAAAATACTATACTGTGCAATTTACCAGTACAGCTGTCCAATATCTCTTGCAAGGGGATGGAATTTTTTTGTTTTTGTTTTTTTAAGAAATTCTTCAGAGAAATATTTGTGTTGTACAGCACTCCTCCCTTAGTGTTACTAAAATGTACAAAAATATAATGAAAACTGTCAAATGTAGACAGATTGTGAGCCGAGTTGTGAAATGTGACACATTCATTCTTTCTCATCTTTCTTCTCTGATAAAGTCAAATTATCTTCCAATTCAACTTTTGTCCTTTCATGAAAATAAAGAGATTATAATGTTTAATAGATCAGGTCACTGGTCAGTTACAGCTGTAACTTTGGATCGAGTCGTGCTCTGTGCAGGGACTGACCCCACAGCTGACACGCATTTCCTGCCACGGATTTAGTTGACCTCATTGTCGGGTTCACATGAATTAATCACAAAACACAAAGTAGAGGTGGGAATTCAGAGTTGTTTACCACACTAGCATGCAGTGTCCAGATTGTTCCACCTCTCTGCGTGTATCTTTCGCTGTTTACTCTGCACACACACTGTGGCAAAGATGACAAACGCACGTAGACTCGCTGGGGCCAGAACACACATCAGCCTGCACATTACTCATGTTTGCTCTCTCATTTTCTTCGAGTGGAGTTTCTGCGCAGTTGTCTTTGACTTTTAATGTCTTTTAGTGATCAGGGCTGTGATGTCATCAGATAGTTACTCACAGTCGCTCGAAGCGGCAAAAGCACCGTGTCATCTCCGCCCCGCGGGACGTGTTTCTGCCGAGTGTCCAGCCCGAGGATGCTGACACTTGCGATCACACCATCAGTCAACCCACAGACACTTTTTGCCTTGCAAATCTGAAACCCAACTCCATGCCGGTGCAGGCCTACTTTTTCCGATGCTGTCAGCCAACCGTGAGCCGGCCTCTCAGAAGATGTGACCGCAATAAATGATAGACGTCAACACAAGGAAATTAATCTATAAGTTTAGGTTTCTACTCTTTGATTCTGCTTTGACTGTTCAGTAAAACTTTATACAACTTCATAAGAGATCTTGGAAGAGTCTCACCTTTCTACATTTTTTCCCTGTACATAACAAATTAATTTACAACACATTGACCCAAAGACCCTTTTACACCACCTGATGAAGTGGCATCCCTCATAGGCTTTAGGACAGGGAGCAGAACCATACTGGCAAAAATAGTATACTTTTTTTATTTTGCACAAAATTATGTTTTTTTCCAGTCCAAGTCAGTTATACAGAAGAGTTGTACAACCCACATGCAACAGTTACACTGCAGTGGTCTATTCAAATTTTAGGGTCTGTCAATAAAATGAAAAGCCAGGAAATGTTTACTCTGATTGGTAGATGATCACTGGTGGGACATAACCAGGATTTGCTAATATCAAACATCACAGACATGTCTTAGAGCACCAGGCTGTGAGTGGTGCTAAATATTGCCGGCTACTAAACCATGTTACAAATTGAGTTTACAAAATTTGCTGTTGTCACTTTTCAAACTTTAGCACTTTACATCCTGTGAAAAGATGTCTTGAATAAAAGAAGCAGAATTTGAAAGAATGTGGGATTCCATAGGAAAAAAATATATGCATGTAAAGCAGTGTCTTCATCTCTGAAAAACTCGACCGGTTTCATCCACAGGTTTCACTGTCATCACACTAAAGCAGTGATTCCCAACCTGTGGGCCGTGGCCCCATGGTTGGCCGCGAGGGTATTGTAAGTGGGCCGCCAAATCATTTCCAAAATAGTATAATACAATACAATAATAGGACAGAAATTCCATGTAAAGGATTTTGAAAAAGCTCAAATATTCTTTCCATTATTATGTTTTGTTTTTCCTTCAAGTATTAGTCATGTGACAAGCAAAAAGAAACAGGAACTTTTGTTGTTATAGCCACACCGCATTGCACTTGACTTTACATTTCATGCTAAAACTGGAGTACAAAGATGGATAGCTGGCTAGCAACAGGAAGTTAAAAAGAAAGACAGACTTGAGACTGATGGTGAATCGACAGGTGATCTATCCTCCGTCAAACAAAAAAGCCTTGGAGCTCTGTAAACTTCACCGTCACTTTGAGAAAAAAACATAAACAGTATGTGACCAATTCGCTGGATTTTTTGAGAGCAAGCTCAGGGAATATGGAAGTAAAAAGAGAATGTTTCTTCTGTATTTAGTTCAGTCCTTTACATCCAATCTTCAATTTAAAAAGGAAACCTCGGAGAATGCATTATATGGCCGCCATATTTATGAAGTTGGAAGTTGGCTGTAAACATTTTTGAGACTTAAAGTGCCCTTTATCCAAAAACATGTAGCCCTTAATACAAAGTTGCAAATGTCTGATCTCAAGATTTTGGATAACTTTATTATGTAACTTAAACTTTTGGTCTCTCATGATGAATGGATAATTACTTAAGAAAAAATAGTACTTTCCCCCCTAAAAGAACGCACTGTTCCAAGACTGCCGTGTCCTCTCTGGATAATTGGCATGTCCTGTTTTATTTAAACATAACTTTGTGTTCAGTGTTCTTTTTTCGAGCTTTCTGAATCCTCATGATTTCACACAAGAGGGAAAAAATATCATGAGACCAACTTCAGGCATAAATAAAGTGAAGCTTGTTGTGTTCCTGATGACATCAGCCTCACAGACTTTATATAACACGGTTTTCAAACGTGACTCGTAATTGTACAGTTTTTTTCATGCCTGAATGTGTCAAAAGATTAAAATGTAGAAAGATCACAGGGGATTGTTTTTTGACAGACAAGAGCCATCAAAGAGAACTCGACTGCTTCTGGGTTTTTATTTCTGTGACTTCGTCTTTTTCTTTTTTTCTTCTAACGTCCTGGCTCACAGCACAAGACAACCTGTGGGGGATAATTAGACGCTTTGGGATCTCTTAGACATATTTTGCTGCTTTTCCACTAACGATACATTCTGTCTTTGAAGAAATGTGACCTGGCTGTAAAAGTCTGTGCGAATATCATACGACTCGGCGGGCTCGTTTTAGAGCTGCGTGCTTTATCATCAGCTCTAAAATGAGAAGTACAGCACATAAAGAATGTATTTCTTGGTCCCATGTGCAATGATGAGAGAAA